>AYEL01069890.1:0-33707 GCA_000484575.1 Olivierus martensii
CTATGGCACTAGCCAGGCAATGTATAGACCAGCTCGGTCGATAAAGCTATTATATATATTGGTTTATTATTTTATTCTGTATATTTGAATTATATTTGCTGAAATGGATGAAAATGGCTACTATGTAAAGCCAAAAATCTTCCTCAAATTACACTAAATTGTTACAGATATTGACAAGGAAAATTCTGTCATCATTTTCTCAATCCTACTTTCTCAGGGAAAATACTGAGAAAATAGATCATATTGATTTAATATGAATATATATACAAATTTCAAGAAATTTATCAAATCATTTCCTTCATAATAATTAAAGAATGGATATATTTATAAAGATTATTTTCTTAAAAACTATTACTAAAAAAATATATTCACTTTTGAAAAGTATACTTCATATAATGTGAAAACTAGTGCTATTTAAATCTTTACAATTCTGTTAGGGATCCAATAAAAGTGAACTTGTAAAGATTTCACAAATTTTATATGATTATTATAATGTGAATATTTTGCTTCTAAATAAATTTTATAACACTGAATTTGTGCTGTATATGCTTTCTACATTATGGTTAGCTTTCTCATTCCATCAGTTGTAGCAAAATTACCTTTGTATTGACATAGAAATGATTGTTTTAAAGCATTAAATACTAAATGAACCTGAAAAACTTGCCAAATTTAACCCTTGAGACACACAACGGAAATTTTAATTCCGAAATTCCATTGTGTGTCTCAAAGGTTAAATTTGGCAAATTTATCAGGTTCATTTGGATTAAAAATTCCCTTGAAGTTTGGATTGTAAGTTTGTGTTGTAATGACTGTGCCTGTCTATGTGTTGTCTGGCTAGCACCATTGAGGGCGCGTGGCTAGATTTAGCCCGGTCAGGAATAGATCTATCAGCAAAGTCTGATGCTTGTAATCTAAAAGTTTGTTCCAAATCAATATAACTGCCTGAAGAATCAATCCACTCATTGGCTTCGGTGGTCTAGTGGTATGACGTTGGGACAGTAGCCCAAAGGTCCCCAATTCAATCCCGGGCTGAGGTGGATTTTTCATCTTCAGGTAAATTAGTTAAAATTCTAGTTTAATTAGTAATTAATAGATGGCGTCACTTGTTGGCTTAGTAATTTATATAATTATTCTAAATTATTTTGAATTAAAATTTCCGTTGTGTCTCTCAAGGGTTAAATTTGGCAAGTTTTCAGGTTCATTTGGATTAAAAAATTCCCTTGAAGCTTGGATTGCAAGTTTGTGCATTAAATATCTTTTAGTAATTTTGTATACAATGTAATTTTTATTGAAATATATATATATGCTAAACAGGGGAGTGCCAACCATGGCCCCCTCCGATTTTGCCAATTTTTTCGTATTTTGTAGATCAACCCTCCCACAAAACCATGGTGAAGTAATACGACGCACCTCTCAAGCATTGCCGAAAAAAATGGGTTTAAAGTTTCTATATTCTTTATATACCGAGTCATATTCAAGCATTGCCGAAAAAAATGGGTTTAAAGTTTCTATATTCTTTATATACCGAGTCATAAGTACCGGTATATTCTTTATATACCAAGTCTGCTGTGATAGCGCGATATGTTCAGTGTTCGGAGTGTGATTGACGTCACGAACGATTGAAAGGGTGTGGGTTTGAATCGCTACTGATAAATTTTTTATTCTTTTTTTTTTTATCGAAAACGAAGTGGAATATTGTATAAAAAAAAGAAAAGAATAAAAAAAAATTTATCAGTAGCGATTCGAACCCACACCCTTTCTATCGTTCGTGGTGTCAATCACACGCCGAACGCTGAACATATCGCGCTATCACAGCAGACTCGGTATATAAAGAATATACCGGTACTTATGACTCGGTATATAAAGAATATAGAAACTTTAAACCCATTTTTTTCGGCAATGCTTGAGAGGTGCGTCGTATTACTTCACCATGGTTTTGTGAGAGGGTTGAACTACAAAATACGAAAAAATCGGCAAAATCGAAGGGGACCATGGTTGGCACTCCCCTGATAAGAAAAATGAAAAAATCATAAATTTTCTTCTAAAGTTTTCATAGAGATATTATCCACATATCAAATTAAAAAAAAAAATAAAATCAAAATGCATAAATGAAATTTTATTATACTCTGATGCAATAAAAATTAATCAGCAGATAGTAATTTTCAAAACTCTGTGATAGAGGAATTGATTGTATTTATGCAAAATTCAATTTTTAACATAACATTTTTATTTTAAATCTCTCTCAAATCTTTCTATTTAATTTTAAAATATTTTTACAAAAGGATAACTAGAATATGAAAATAATGAAATGCCTTAAGATATATATTAAAATTGTTCTTCATTTTATTGTTTTAGGCTAATATTAGATTTTGCTATTGCTTTCCAACAGACTAAAGAAAAACCATTTTCTATTTTTAAACTGATATAGAAATGTTTTTATTCCACAAATTTAATGGAAATTTTTTATTTTTATTAACAAATTTTCACTTTAAGTAATTTGTCAACTTGAAACACTTTCTTACAAATTTATTTATAATCAAATTTAATCTTTTTTGAAGTAAAATATTTAAATATCAGTATTATTATCTGGATATTCAAATTTTACAAAATAGTAAATAATTTACCTCCATAATTTGGATTCCCATATTTTTTATAATAAAGGCTTCTTTTTTCTGCTCCTCGAATTTTTTTGTCATCTAGAATATAAAACAACAGTTGAGGAAACAACTTTTAAAAATCATTCCAAATATCTCAATTTTTAAACATTTTAATATTAAGCTTTTTTTCTAATAGAACTTCAGAAACATTTTTAATTAGTTCTAACAATTCAAGATATTTTACTACTTGCATATATTATAAGTAACAAATGATTAAGATTTTACTTAGCCTGCTACCACTTGCCATTGGCTTAGATTTCTAAGATGTATCAGCAACTGCTTAGTGCATTCAGTGATGCAGTGAAATGACTTGTGGAGTTGTTGTTTAGTAGCATCCAAATCTGTATTGTATGTTGCACATAACTTGCACACTCCTGTGCATTGTATTATTCTTGATGCAACTTGACATATGCTGCTCATGTGTTGTCCTTTATGCAGCCCATTACCTGTTTTTTGCAGAATATGTTTGGTTAGCAGCATTCATTTGATTAGCATTGGTAATTAGCAGAATTTTTTTTAGTGTTGTCCATTACTTAACATCTTTATTTTCTTATCCATACAGGGATAATACAAAAATTCTTCAAATAAATTTTTTGCTGACATCATACTTTATTTAACAACAAATTCCAATTAAATGAAATCAAATGAGAAAAATAAAAAGCATAATTACTATTTTGTAAATATTTAAAATTATTCCAAAATTTAAATTTAGACAATGAGAATCAATATCAGATGAAAACATAAGATACTGTCCATAACATTATATTTTCATTTATTAATTGTTAATAAAGATATTATAATATTAGCAGTTTCTGATACAATGTTGAGAATTAAAAAAAACAAATTTGTTAAAATTTCAATCATTTCTAAAAGAATAAAGAAAAATTTCAGGTTAAATTTTTCTATATATAAAAGCTAATGCAATAAATTTTGAAGTAAGGATGAATAAACATTTGCTTATGAAATAGAAATCAAGAACTGACATTCAATGATGATAATAAATACTGATTAATTTAGTTATGTTTCCAGTCTCAAAAATCATAAAATGGAAGTATCTATTTTAATGCCCATCACAACATGACTAACACCTGTACTAAAGGCAGTCAATGGAATAAATAATGAATTCAGCAAACTAGTTTAGCTTCCCTTAATCTGAATATATGGATTAGGAATCAAACCTAAATCCTCCAAATGGAAATATTTATAACATACTTCCCATACACTATCCTAGCCAATATTAATAGATATTAATGAATTTGTTTGAATTACTAAGGAATTTGGATATAAAAAGTAAACTAATATACTCATTGTATATTTAAGTCAATAAAGTTATTGTTAAAACAGTCTTTATTAGCATTTATTAAGAAAAACTGAATAAATTACAACAGGTAAATTTATAACTAATTATGTCATTTCCTTTCAGTTCAAATTCAAAGCATAATACGAAATTTTTAAATACCAATTAATAGCAAATATCAGAAGTTTGGAATACTAATAATCATAATGATATATAAATTAAAAATATCTGTTGCATCCTTTTAAATAATTGAATCCTATATTCATCTCAAATTTCAAAAGAAAAAATTAATTCATAAATATTTCATTTTAAAAACAATTTAATTATGATAAAATATTTTTATATTTGTTCAAAATTATTATATTTATTTAAGATTATTAAATTACCTTTATTTGCAAATCTAAGTAAAAGTGCTTTGGCTTTTGGATGAGGAACTCCTAATCTCCAATGGCCAGGAGGAACTGGGATAGGTAATGCTTCTAATTTTTCTTTTGCTACTTCAGAATTATTTTCTTCAATATTTTTAATTTCTTTCTTTTCATCTTTCTATAATTCCAAATATAAAAATATATATTTAAAATATTTTTTATTATAAATAGATTAACAAAGATATTAGTTAATTACTACAGTCAAATCTTGATAAGATGCCACCATCTGTTTGGCAACGACTTTGACTGCTAATCGGGATTGGCGGTTTATCGAAAACAGGTAGTATAGAAATGAAAATGAACACCAAATTTATTAAATTTAATAAAATACAGTACATTTATATTTAGCATCTAAACTTAACATTTCTAAAAAATTATACTTCATAGTATAGTATAGTATACAGTACCATATATGTACAGTACTATATCAAAACATGTCCATCTGCTGTTCTGATCTACATTGAGTTCTATGTATATAGCTTACTGTACACTATCCTTATTTCCTTGGTATGCAATAAATGATGGAAACAATCTGGTTCTTACGATCTTAAATTTTCTACAAACTAGGTATGAATCAGACTTAAAGAGACACATGAATAACTGTTAACGTTATTTCTCCCACCTGATGTTTACAAATGAATCCAGAGATATTTTAAAACTGTATATACAGTACTGATGAACTTCCGGATGTAAGTCACCTTACACACCCTTGGCAGATTAACGAGGACAAATACAATGCCAAAAGGAATATTTGTTTAGACCAGGGGCTGCCAAACTTTTTGATCATCGACCCTCTCTATAAAAAAAATGTTGGAAATGTTAAAAATAAATGAAAGGATTTCAAAAATAAATGGAGGGATATAAAAAATAAAGGAAATGAAAAAAATTCATAAAATTAAAGAACAAATCATCAAATTAACTTCTTAAAAAAATAAAAAAGTTATTGAAATTACCTTTAAAAACAAAATATTAAAAATAAATATATGGTTGACAGGTGAAAATAATTAATAATTTATTTCTCTTTACTTTTTTTAGTTCCATAAAAGGAATGTAGTAATATGCAAACATATCGAATGTGAGATGCGAGTGTTTCTGTGCTGAAAGATCTGCACTGCACATAAACATACATATAGCTATGTCCCCACCAGTGTGCTGCTGCTTGATTAAGGGGCAATTACAATTACAATAAGGCAAGAGGAAAACCCAGTTCTACTCGTGGGTGTCGACTGGGGTGTTAGTAATGGAGAAGAGAAAAAGTTGGGGGTTGTTAGGTCAGGGTGGTTAGTTAGAGTAGGGGGGAATGGGGAGTGAAGAAGAGAGAAGGACCAGGGCGTAAAGCGTCAGGTTCACAGCGCCAGTGCACCGCCAGAATCAGCCTCGGGTGACAGACATCCTGCGGAGGAACGGGCCAGTAATGGGCAATGTAACATAATACAGTGGTATGGAGAATTAGTAAATACAGAAGATCCGCGAGAAGAAGTGGGTAAATACAGAGGGAGAATTAAGTAAATAAAAACGCGAAAGTGACAGAGATGATATAGATAAACAGTAAATAAAGGCGATCTTTCAAGGATAACGTTGGTGGAACTTGAAGGTCATGACTGGCGGATGAGATTGAAACTTGAGACTGTTGGTGTCGGGAGTAGAGAGAATGGAGGAGCAAGTACGTAACTGGATGGACGAGATCTTGGAACTTGAGGCCAAGGAAGAGCCGGAGGTTGAGCACAGGGTGTAGAGGCTGGGTTCGCAGCTGAAGGAAGTTGGGTTGGAGACAGTCTGAGGCTGGATCCTAGGATTGGAGTCCGGATCCGAAGCTGGAAGTAGCAGTGTAGTAAGAGGAGCAGATATGAGACTGAGAACAGGGCCAGGAGGTCAGTAGATGAACTGGGAACCGGGTGGTGATTGGGTCCAAGGAAATGAAGCTGAGTCATGAAGGTGTCTAAAAAAACACAAGCTGCAGCTGATGGGTTGGTTGAGGCAAGTGGTTGATTAAGGGGAAACATCATAGTGCAAGGAGTGTGGCCAGAGAGGCGTGCGCAGTTGCCAGAGTCATCAAGTTGCAAGCAGCCATTTTTCCGTAGTGCACGCTGTATTGAAACGTATGTTGAATTGCAAGCATCATAGTGCAAGGAGTGTGGCCAGAGAGGTGTGCGCAGTTGCCAGAGTTATCAAGTTGCAAGCAGCCATTTTTCCGTAGTGCACGCTGTATTGAAACGTATGTTGAATTGAAAGAGGAAGACGAAAGCGCACTGGTGGGATCATAGCTTATGTGTAATGCACATAAAAATGATGTTGTGTCAGCTAAACTTTAATTATTATATTATAATTACAAATGGCATTCCAAATGAAGTCATAGCTTATGTGTAATGCACATAAAAATGTTGTGTCAGCTAAACTTTAATTATTATATTATAATTACAAATGGCATTCCAAATGAAAATCGTATATACTGTGTTGCTGCTAATAAATTTGTGATTGAATAACATTGGTATTCATCGACTCCCTAGATCGGATTGACCCCTAATTATATTATATTGACCACTTTGATGATCCCAGGTTTAGACGTTTCTACTGGCAGATGGCATCTTATCGAGGTTTGCCTATTCCATTAACATAGGGAAGATCCGTTCTGTCAAATTTCTTGGCAGTCAGCAAGGAGAGTGGCTTAACAGGGGGCATCTTATTGGGGTTTGACTGTATAAATAATTCCAATTTAAATACAGTCAAACCTCTTTAAGCTGCCCCTCTATAAACCGCCACCCTCGTTATTTGCCTGATGAAAGCCAATAACAAATCTCCTTCTTTATGTTAAAACAAGAAATTCCCTCTATAAACTGCCACCTCACTAATCGCCAACCACCACTCATTTCTGGAGGCAAAACCATTTCATTAGTAGACAAATCAGTTGTTTAAACCGCCAAAACAATGAATGGCAAGGTCAACTAACACAAATAGAAACACTAGAGAAGATGGCAATTAGGTAATTTATCTGTTAACATTTATTAGACTGTAATCTCGCGCCACCATCTATTGAATTATTAATTAATTAATTTTGAATTTAGCACCAAGGTGGCGCCATCTAGTAAGTAATGATTAAACTATAATTTTCAAATTTAACATTACTTAATAAAATATGTATTAAAACTGCTGGTTTTTTATTTAATAATATTTATTTAAAGAGCATATTTACAGATTCTTATATGAATTTTTGACAATTTACATAATTAAAATGAAATTTTTATTTTAACACTCTTAACAAATAATTGATCTTTGAAAATTTCAGTTAAATAATTCAATATAAATTATAAATCTTAGAATATGTATATATACACACTGCAATATTTAATTTAAGAAATATATTATAAGGATATAATTTTAAATATTAAAATAATTTATAATTCATTTTGATAGATTACATATCAAACTAAAAAATCTCTTCATCGTTGATAACTCTATGAGCAGCCATTTTGTATCATTAACCATGGAACTAAACCCTTATCATTGGGCAATTAAGTTAATCTATTATATAACTTTGGGTTAAACCCTAACTAAGCTTGGTGCAATGAAAAAAATTTTAACAGTAACTTTAACAAATAGTTATTTTTAACTGAGGTTGGCGCAACCAGCCATTAATGGTAGAACATTACTACTGATTTTCATGAAAATCTGCTAATTAGTTCAAAAGTTATTAGTGGTTCGACATATCACATTATTAGTTCACATATCACATATCAGTAGTTTTGCTCGCTAATGTTGTGTAGCCAAGTTAATATGCAATGCAACACAAGCAAACAAACACTGGTTTAGTGGTATGATGTTAGAGAATTATTTCCAAAGATCCCTTTTTGGTTGAGACAAATATTTTATATAAATAGCAAAAATTATAATTCAATTATTAAACAATAGACGAAGTCAGCTAAACTCAATTTAATCATAACTTAAAGATTACTCTAAATTATTTCCATTGGAATTATTTGGGCTAGAATTTGATTGAAATATTATTACTTTTGCATATAATTATTGGCTGTTGTAAATCTTCAACTTCATTTTGATATTGTAACTTTGCATTTTGTGGGAGTAAAATAAATCATGTATTAATATTGATTCCTAATATACGAGTTTCATATTCATTGTATGTAAATAACAGTGCTCATGCAAATACATTACAGTATAATTAGCAAAGTAATAATTTTATTTTTTTACATGACTGAAATTAAAGAATATATTCTTAATTTTTATTTTAATGTTTTAGTATTGAATGCATACTTAATGTCAATATGTTGTCATTTTTTTGAAAATAGAAAATATTATTATGTCCATTATTATTCTAGTATGTCTTTCATTAATATTGATTACTAGAAAAAAATTAACAGAATATTTATGTAACATTTCATTCATATAACTTTTATTTTTAATATTTTAGAATGAGAATAAGTCTTTAGAGCCAAAGACTTATTCTCATTCAACTTAATATATATTTAAGATTTTAAATATTGAAAACTAATAAGCTTTTAGAAAATTATTATAAATTTTCTAAAAGCATATTATATTATATTTATTATAAATGCTTTTAGAAAATTACATTTTGCATTTTAAAATTCTGGAATATGTGAAAATGTGAATATAAATGTCATTTTGATAAGGATATTAAACTGACTGATTAAATTAAAAAATAACTAATTAACTGTAATTGATTAAATTTTTAAATGCAATCCAATCATGATTTCCTTCAAATAATTTACACAATTTTTCTTCAATAATATAATTTATGGAAATGTGCAATGTCGTTGATGATGATGATAGATATTATTTTTTTTTTTGATATAAATTGAGTTTTTAAAAATATTTTATAAAAACTATAAAAAATAAATGTAATATGTTCATAATGTATATATAAAGATATCAACTAATATTTTAAAATAACATAATTAATCTTGAAGCTGATTATTTAACTAGACAGTATAAATTCTGTCTTGCACTTCATTTTTTTTTGTTAAAAAGTCATGTTTTTTTGATGGTATATGCTAGGTTGTATTTCATAACCAAGCAAAGATTCTTATTTTAGGTCTTCTTTACAGAGAACTAAAGAGTTGCTTGCATTGCATAAAAATCAAGCTAAGATTGTCACAGAGCTTTTTACAGGGCATAATGAAATACTTCTTACTTTAAATATTGAATAAAAGTAAACAATAAGCCAAACTTATTGTTTATTTTTACAGGGCACTGTCATTTTAAAAGACATCATAACTTAATTGAGATTGCTGACAGTCCCAACTGTAGATGATATCAAAGAGATGAAACTCCTCTTTCACATTTTGTGTAAATCTGTGGCCCTTTAAGGCTAAGGTATGATCTAGGGCTGCATTTTCTTGCACCAGAAGATTTTTTTATAGTCCCATTGAAAATACTATCTTTCATGAGTAAGATGGGGCTTCTTATGGAATGAGCTTGTTAGGGATGCACGAGATCATTGGTTAGTAGCAGTGCTAGACTGTTTAAAGCCTCCCTTTCCTACAATCATCACAAACAAATAAGATAATCTGTACGAGACCTTTTCAGGAATATAATATTCATTATCTAGTCAAATTAGAGGCATAGGGATAAGTAAAAAATTAAATTGAATTTTTTAAAATCTAATTCATCAATATATTCTTTTTACTAAACAAAAAAATTCTGCAAAATATCGAAAAGCCATTTGTATAAGATAAAAAGGCCAATCATATACACATTACATATTTTATTTTAATAAGAAATATTGCTTATAATTCTTTCCTCACAGATTATTTGTTTTTATATAATACAACAGTTTACCTTTTTTTAGTTCTTTGAACCAAACTTGTACAATAGATTTGTGATGTTTTCTATGATGGATCAACCAGAGAGACAAAGTTTGAATACTTTGTTGAGAATTATTAAGCTCTACAAGCTTCTTTTCTAGTGCTGATTCAGTAAAGCCGGACATTATTTATATATTAACAAATAAAATAAACACTAACTATACGAAAAATTAACTATATTTCGTTGAAATTTTAAAATTTCTCTTCTTTCTCTCAAACGAGAATCGCCATGTTCGCTAGACCGCACTAAATATCAATTCGAATATAACAAAATTTTTTATTGCTATTTACGACTAATTTTTTAAATTAATTAAATTTTTTATGAATTGCAATATTTTGTTTTTAAGAAAATTACATATATATATGTTTATTATATTATATACATAGATGGTTATTTTTTTTTATAATCCAAAGATGGCTGCTCACGGTGGAGGAAGAAGCTCTGGATGGCCAAAAACCAATTCTCAGAATCAATATTCGTCCAAATATTTGACAAATAGTCAGTTGGCTGCTGTTAAAACGATTAATTTGTGAGTATCGTTCAAAATATATAACTTATAAATAAATTTTTGTAATTAAATTTTTGAAGCATGGAAGTAAACAAAGAAAGTCGATTCATGTTTAAACCGAATAATTAACATAAAATGTTCGATATTTTTTGTTATGTAAATTAAAAATAAGTTAATTTTATTAAATATTTGGCAATTTACATTCGAAATATAATTCTGAAGAATAGAATTTTTGTGTTGTCTTCGAAAAACAAATAAAATGATTTCTTTTATTAGCATTCTACTGTTTTTCAATCTTTCTGCTTGCATCGTCAGTTGATTTAAGGATACAGAATATTACATAGTTTCAGTTGAAATCTACATTGTGAAAAGAGAAGGAGCATTGGCCATTAATTAAAAAAATGCAAACGTTGAGAATCATCGGATGTTTTCATTTTGAATTTGGCAGTCGAATCAAGTTAAAAATGGCGCGATTTGGATTAAAATTAGTTTTATTAAAATTTAAATTATTTTTATTATTAACTTTAAAGAAAAGTAAAACGCACCAAATTATAAACTTAAAATCCATGATCTTTTTCTATTTATGATATATTGATCGGTCATCTTAACCTCAACGTTTATATCATGGGTTTCTTTTTATAAACAACCTTTTTCAGAATTAATCATTAATATTTAACAATTATAAATTCTTTGTCAGTTAAGTCAAGAAAATACGTACGAACAGTATGCTGAGATATATATACTTCATTAAACTTCAGGTCCAATGTGTAGGGCTCAAAATCATTGAAAACATTATCCAATCTGATTTCACTTTTTCTACTGTATATGATTAATATTATTCAATATGAAAAAAATGAATTAATGTGAGACAATTAATAGTATGTTTTGTATAAAAAATAATACAAGAATCAATAAATTAAATTCTGCCAAGGTTGGAAATAGATAAATTGCCTAAATGAAAAAAATTACATGACTTTGTAAAGTAAGTCATACCTCATTTAAATTGATTGCATTCAATTAAGAATGATAGTGTACATCTAAAATCATTTAAATTATCTGATTATCTGTAAAAATTTTCAGGATACTATAAAAATATTATTTAGGGTAAATATAATTAACTATAATTCCTTCAATTACATAAACACAATTAAACCTTTAATAAATAAGCACTTTTAGCATGTTTTCAGCTTATACTCTTC
Source organism: Olivierus martensii (assembly GCA_000484575.1). NCBI lineage: Eukaryota > Metazoa > Arthropoda > Arachnida > Scorpiones > Buthidae > Olivierus > Olivierus martensii. Next base: position 11,928 of record AYEL01069890.1, read on the forward strand.
AGGTTATACAAAGATTCTTTGTATAACCTGAAGAGTACTACAAGCTGGAAATATTTGTTAAATTCTATTAAAAGTTTCTTACTGCTAAAAGTGCATATTTATTGGAGGTTTAATTGTGTTTATTTAGGGGCTTTTCATGCATCTTTAATTAATAGGTAAACTAAAATAGGAGTTGATTTTTTGTTGGGATTTTTACTCTTGTCATGACAATGTTTTGCATATGGATAGATATCCTGGATCTTCACTATTTTAATGTCCATAGTTCTGTTCCAACTACACAACAGGAAGCTGAAGAGTAATGTATAAGAATACAACATAATTCTTAATAAATACAAATTCAGTTTGCCTATCCACGTCTCTAATTGGCTGAGTGATGTACAACTCTGTATTATAGTTTCTTTTATAAATCTTACTGTTTACACTTGATTAATTTATCTATCTTACAAGTTAGGTTTTTCATGAGAAATTTTTAGAGATATAATACCTATCAGTCAGCTAAAACAGAAGCAGTTACCAAAATAAATTTAGATTGTTATTAGATAAAACATTACTTATAAAATATTTTTCTTATTGATAACTATTGTGTTGGCTAATTTTCTTATATTGGTACAATATTTAAACAATAGTAGTATTTAGAGCTATTTTAGAAATAAATAATTATCAAAACAAATGATTTGATTGGCAGTGGTAAAGTATGGAAAATTCAAATAGCAAAATTTTTTTTCTCAGCTTATTTTAATACTTTGCAAAATTTTGAGTTCCTCAGGAAGGATCTAGTGATTTAGGAAAATTCAAATTTTTCCAATTTTTAAAAAAATTTTAAAATGAATCCTGTAAATGATTTCAGCAGACTGAGATTCTGCATTTTGCCACAGTGTAGTAAGATTGAATAATTTTCTGTTTTTCTTTTTTTTTTCTTTTGAAGATAAAATTAATTTTCCAAAATTTCTAAGTTCTTCCCAGCACATTCATTATATTTTGCAAAGTACCAAAATCAGCCAATAAAATATACTTGTGGACTAAAAGTCCTACATAAAATCACTCACATTACAAAATGGTGTAATTTTCATAATTTATAATTTCCATCATGCCACTGTGTTGTGACAAGTAAACAAACTATTAAATTTGTGATTAGATAAGTTTTTCTGAAATAAATATAATTTTCTTATTTTTATATATATTAATATATTATTTGATTTCAAATTTTTATTTAAGCTGTTTATTAAATTTAGAATAATGATTTAACATATTCCTGTATGCAGCTATCTCTTTCTTTTCTTTTTCTTTATACTAATAAATTTATTAAAGATTTCATTAAATTTTTAGTAGATATTGTTTAATGTTTAATTATACAATTATAAAATAAATATTAGAAGATAAATTAATAAGCAATATTTGAAGAAATGATTGTCTAAATCAGCCATTCTCAACCTCTGACCTGTCAAGCTTTTACATGTGGTCCAGAATGCACAATCATGAATTTAATGAAAGCACAGAACTCTTCTCCCACATGCAAAAAATAAAAATTCTGATTTTAAAAATTTTCTTTTGAAATCTGGAAAACTTAGAATTTTCCTAATTTGCTAGGTCCTTCCTGATGTAATTGTAAAATTTTTTCACATGACACCAATTGGTTGCCGACTGCTGATATAGCATGTTGCAGCCTGCTTAACGTAGCACAGATGTATGTGGCCCAGGAAAAAAAAAGGTTGAGAACTGCTGGTCTAAATGGAAATGATGTACCCTTATGTCATAAATTCTGACCCCAGTATCAGTATATAATGCTCCAGCAAAAACAAAAACAATATATAATGGTTAATATGAACTCAACCTTTCTCTTTTACAAATAAAATAAATTACTTTGTTATCAGTTGTTGTAATGGGAAATTAAATTTTTGAATATGTTTATCATCGTAGTTTGCATACAGATTAAAATAAATTCATAAAACAAAAAATTTCCTTTTGGTTGGAAATTTTTACAAAACATACATATAAATATATCAATGTACATGATAAATAAAAATATGAGGTTAAATTTGAATAATAATATACTTCAATAGTGATTTAGTAGCTATTGAAGTGGAAGAATGCATCTAGAGGTCATGTTTTATTTCCTTTGTTTGCATGCCACTCCCATTGATGTGACACCTCCAAATGACCTTGGACTTCAGCTGCTCATAAAACTCATACTCTACAAATGAAACAGGAACCATGTTAGTTTTGACGTTGGGAAAAGATTTAGAGCTGTCTGAAATTTGATACTTTATTTGTTTGCGTAATTTTAATAAGAGGGCATCAAATTGCATAATCTATTAAAAATCAGCACGCTAACATAGAAAAATGAATTTTTTTTCATTATAGAAGAGAGACTTGTTAGAAACAAAAACTTAATTCAATTGGAAGATTTAGATTACAAAATAGCAAAAATTTTAATAAAAACACAGGCTGACACTGCCCATGTAACCAAATGCTTTCGGAGAAAGACGACACCACTAAATATATCAGTATATATCATTAATATCAGTATATTTATTTTTTTGCATAGTGGAGAAAACTTCTGCACTTGACAACTCCAGGGTTAAAAAGTTAATATTAAAAAAAAATTAAATTGTAGTTCCTCTAAAAAGAAAAATCTCTAGGGATCTCTATTGGTATAGCATACCAATGAAAATGAAATGGTTACAATTTCAGTAAAATCTTAAAAATTTGAAGAAGTTTTCATTTTATTCAGCATTATATATAATAATAACAAAACATATTATTATTATGAATTTAAATAGATGCATTCTTTCTCAGTTTTATAAGACACTGTTTATAAGAGCAAGTATCGTTTATGCTCTTCCTGTTTGAGTTTCTATTCTGTATTTGTAGGAATTATCTAAAAAGCAAAACTTTGTCTTATAGCATATTTTGATGATGTGGAGGAATAAATATATGAAGTAATAAAGTATGCTAGCAATCATCAGATATCATATAAATATATTTCATGTTTTTCAGTTCGAGTATATACATACTAATGTGCAAACATTGCCTAAAACTCCATGTAAATTTTTTGATAATGATATGAATTAATATTTATATAGTAAAATTTTATATTTTTATGCCTTCTTTATACATGATGAAATGTTCAATGTATTTGTTAATGTTTGTATTGAGTTGCTATGTTTATTTTTTTGCAAAGTATTCTGTGAGGATTCACACCATGCCATTATGAAGTAATTTATTTTTTCTCATTTTCTTTTCTTTTTTTTTTACTGTTTGTCCAAATAATGGAAATATTTTATAAAAAAAAGCTGAGGAAATCTAAATAAAGAAGTGATTTCTCACTCTTGTGTTAATAAATGCTTCTTTTCCAACAGATTTGTAAGCATTGGGAGAAGTTATCCAATAGTAAATAAAAAGCATTTAATGCAGCTGAGATAAATATATAAACTTTAATAAATTATAATATTACTAATGTTTTCGGCATTGCGCCATCATCAGGTATAAATTAAGTTAAAAGTTCGAATAAGATTCGAACGAACAGAAGGAATATTAAATGACGTTGCTATGGCAACCGCATTTTTTATACAAATGAATAACATCATATAATACAGTTTAAACTAGTACAATTATAAGAATAAATACATATGACTAGATTGACAAAGTAATTTTCTAGTACTCTGTCAGTGCTTACTTTGTCAGTCTAGTCATATGTATTTATTCTTATAATTGTACTAGTTTAAACTGTATTATATGATGTTATTCATTTGTATAAAATATGCGGTTGCCATAGCAACGTCATTTAATATTCCGTCTGTTCGTTCGAATCTTATTCGAACTTTTAACTTAATTTATACCTGATGATGGCGCGATGCCGAAAACGTTAGTAATATTATAATTTATTAAAGTTTATATATTTATCTCAGCTGCATTAAGTGCTTTTTATTTACTATTGGATAATTAACAGAGTTTAAGCAGTTTCTAAAACCTTTTTATGTATTGGGAGAAGTATTGAATAGATTAAATGGACTGAATACTAATGTTCAGTAAGGATAGGTGGTCACCAGTTAAATGGCAATAAACAAAAGAAAGAAGACCTGGTTAATATTACAATTTCAAAAGTAAAGGAGAATTACGGTGAGCTGGGATGATAGAAGCGAGAAGACAGTTGAAATTCAGCTCTGGGAAGGGACAACTGAAGTTTAGCTCTGTGGAATACAGTAGAAGTTCAGCTTGGTGAAGGCATGATTGAAGCTCAGCTTAGTAAAAGAAGTGGTTGAAGTTTTGATTTTGAAGAAGAGAAAGGATCAATTGAGGTGACTGTTGAATAAGAAAATATAAAAGGGGGAGAAGAAGGAGCAAGAAGAAAATCTAGTGCTTTTCTCACTAAATCATCTCCAATCAATATTCCTATATAGGAGTATTGTGATTGCAGAACTATTACTATATACTCTGCTAGTTTCAACTGGATCTTAATATCAACGACAACCCAACAAAAGTATTTTTCACTGTTTGAATGCAAAGGTAATAAAGTAATTGTAAAGAAATCTCTCAATGCAAGATATGTTGGTACTAAATAGGTGCTATGATGTCTCAGTCAGGCATGTGCCAACTGATTTTCTCCCATTCTTACCTGCAGAACCTGCACATGTAGCCTACCAGTTCTTCCCGGCAGATAACCAGAGGGAGATTACTCTACAATGTGTCCAGTGTCAGAACTAATGATGTGAAAGTCTTTCAACTTTGATTTGAATCCTATTTGGGCCACAAATAGACCATAAGGACATTGAATCAACTATCTGAAAGAAGTAGGATTCTAGTCTGTCCTGGAATCTCCACAATCTTTTTGAATTAGCTGTACAACAAGAATCTAATCTTATTAGGGACTTTTATTAAGAAAATTATCTTGTTATGTTATGATGATAAGCATTAATTTTTGAATGTTTATCTTTATGTAATTGTACTATTTTATTATTGAAAAATGGGTAACTTTTATTTTTCAGCCAAAAAATATATAAATTATAGAATTATTCAATAGTATAGATTTATAATATAAATTATAAAAATATAAATATTTAACTATTATATAAATTAATGATAATTTTGGACCTGATTTGTAAAAATTCAGTGTGTATTTTCAATATCATAAAATCATTTTAAATTGTCATTTTTGACGGCCAAATTTATTAATTTATTTTAATAAAATATATTTTAATTGCTTTATGTAGATATCCACTTACAAATTACACTTTTGGAACAAAAGAACCATTATTTGAAAAGGATAGTTCGGTTCCAGCAAGATTTCGTCGCATGAGAGAAGAATTTGAAAAATATGGTATGCGTCGTTCAGCAGAAGGCGTTTTACTTGTGCATGAACATGGATTGCCTCATGTGTTGCTTCTACAGTTGGGAACTACTTTTTTTAAACTGTAAGTTTTTTCATATTTATAATTTTTTTTAAAATTGCAAATAAAAATTTTTAAATAATATACAGTCGGACCTCCATATATTGAAATTCTCTGTATATCAAAGTTTTTTGTTAGTTCTGTGAAATTTCCATTGAAATTTGTCGTTTTTTGTTAGTCCCGTGAAATTTCCATTGAAATTTGTTTCTATATATCGAAAAAAATTTCTATATATTGAAATTTTTTATTTCAGAGGCAAGGGAAAAGGATAAGATAAGGAGTTTAGATTGAGTCTGGCTAGAAAAAGCCGACAAATAAACAAAATGGATATGTTGATTTGTACTGTAGGAGGGGGTTAGTGTAAAGTTCTAGGGCTTGTTTCGGTTTCAGTTTTATATGTTACTTGTGTTAATTGTCTTAAAACTAAAACTGAACCGAGAGATTTTACTTAGTCTTTGTTCAGCTGTACTAAAACGTTTACTATGTCAAAGAGAAAGTCATTGAGTGTCGCGAAAAAAGTAGAATTGTTAAAAGATGTGGACTGTGGAGTGAGAAAAAAGATGTTGTGCAGAAATTTGGGATTGCACAAACATTTATTTTTTCAGTCTTAGGGGTATGCAGTCAGGAAAGTTTGGAGACCACTAGTCTAGAGGATATATTTATATATTTATTAAAAAAAGCCTGTTGTATAGTGAGATGCCGTGTGATATAATGCAACCCACATTCCACCCGCAGGTAATCTACAATTTAGCCCATAAGAGTACATCACTTGGAAAGAAAAATATGAAAATATTCCATTTGTATATAATTATTGTCATACTTAATAACCAGCTCACAAAATCCTTAAAAATTTAACTAGCAGATCACATAAACAAGTAAGAGCCAGCTCCAGCACACTAGATATATGCATGCCAGTTTTATGAAAGACCAGGAAATAAAATTCATCAGAAATCACAATTCATTATTTTTCTGTCAAATATAATAAATAGCATTGAAAAAATAGCTCTGCATAAGAAAAATGCTACTTTAGACAATATTGTTTTTGGCCTTTCCATGACATCATCTTTAGTTATATAGAATATACAATAGAATCTTTTTCCAGTTTGTACTGTGTATGTAGCCTGATGATGGCTTTGAAGGCCGAAAACATTAGTTATGTTACATTAAATGATTAAAATTACGTTTTCTTATCTCAAATGCTGTTAGTGCTATATGTATTAATCTTATTATATACAATAGAACCAAAGATGGCCTTATGGAAGGCTGGAAAGATATACTGCTGAAAATGTGTGTTCAAAAATTTTTCCCAGTGCAATTTTACCTGTTTTTTCTATATTGAAAATCAAATAATTATTATTAAAACACTAACTAAAAAAATCACTCATACCTTCTCTTAATAGGCCTTCCTTCTTCTTCATCCACTACTCTGTCAACACAATTGGTGAGTTCAGTCCAATCAGGATGAACTCCACACTTCCATCCCATTGTATATCTACTGAAGAGCCAGGGGCTTCCAATTCGATTTGGCCGGGAACATACACATCGACGCCGTTTCTTTTTACATATGCAGGGTCTTTCTAAATTTATATCTTCTACTAACTGCCTAGCAAATACGTTTCCACCAGTATTCTGTATATGAAGAAACACGATAACATCCCATCCTCTAATGTTAAAATCGAACTGACTCACCATTATTTTATCATGTTGAAAACTGGGCTCTTGCTGCAAGTGATGATGACTGGGACGAAATTTAATGAAAGATCTGGACGAATTGAATCCAAAAGGAAATGAATTCTTTGCAAAACAATTCTTTTCATCACAGAAATACCAAAGCAGAGTTGCTACGAAGACGGAACTCAGGGCTAAAAACAAAATGGAATACCTCAGGCATTTTCCACCACAAAAATGAAAAACACGATTTCTTTTACGATTATTAATTTCATCATTGACAATATTGCTCACAATTTCCATCGCCAAAACACAAGACTCTTCTTCTTTGGGGTAATATGGAGATTTTAGCTGGCGCTTAACACAAGACTCGGTTACAGTATTTACATTACTCCACCGTTTAGTTTTCAAATCGTCCTTCCCTCTATTAACTGAATAATTCCATTGCTTAATTAAAATTTTTAATGTAATTATTATCTTTATTCTCCCATGAATCACTTTTACACATATTTTTATAAAAATATAAATATTATTTTACCACTTTATGAATATGCAAAACTTTGTTTGGTAAGAGTGTAGAAAAACCTGCCCTCGAGGATATCACATTGTCTTGTGCAATCAGGCAGTCATACTGATTAAAATGTAAAATGCTTCTTCAGGTTTATATGTAGGCAGTAACCCTCGGTCGAATGCTTATTCTGCCTATTATCCACAGTTATAATCATATAATCCAGCTGAATTAGCTAAAAAACCAAACAGGGTACTCAAAGTAGTACACTACACAATGTAATATTGCCAAATTCCGTTTAATATTTTATGAATCCGATTCAGTTCAATGAAATCGAAAAATTTCCCGTACAGTAGATTAAAAATTATTCTCTCATGGAATGAAAGATTTGTCAAAGTAAATTATAAAAATTTACAAAAAATTATACAGAATGATAAAGTAAAAAGTTCCCCTCCACGGGTGTGGGTGCAGCCTTTTAATCTGGTGCAGCCTGTGGTTGGAACTGGCCCCGCCCCCTTAATAATCTCCCTAATTGGAAAGGGGGCGTAAAATATGCAAAAGAAAGGAAGAGATATAAACCCGTAATCTCTCGCCAAATACTATTTTATATTATATATGCACATAATAACTTCCGTGTTTTTTGTACGAATGTAGTTTAATTCATTTTTTAAACCATGAATATTTTTATCAATGGATGACGTAATTTCCGACCATTGGTCACAGAGCGGCAGGATAAATTCAGACTCTGCCGTAAACTGCCTCCATTCGTGAAGGGATTGGCCGGAATGGATCCGGCCAATCCTTCCATAAATTGGCCGGACTCCCTGTATAAATTTTTCAAGGAGTGGAACTCGAATTCTCTGAGTGGGCCGGATGTCCGCGTGGTAAAGATGTGGCTTACCACTCTGGAGGATCCAGATTCAAATCCGAAGTCCCACACTTCTAGTTTTTCAGGAGGGGTCTGGGCCCGGCCCATTGATCCCCATCCCTCACTCATCCAGTTGACCCAATCTCATTGGTGTTGGCAGGCCTGTGATGGGCTGTTTAAGTGGCCGCCGCTAGATAGAATATATCCCTCGTGAGATATGGCGGCTTAATTCATCTAACCTAAGTGGAAAGACAAAGCGCAACCATTCTGGTCGACCCTTAAACCAAGTTGAATTGGCCTCATGGAAACGCTTCGGCTTTTCACCCAGAATCGAATTCGGGTCCCATTTCTTAGAAAATTTAATTTAATTAATTTAACTTTTCTTAATGTCTTAAATTTAATTTTCTTAATTAAATTTTAATAATTTTCTAAGAGATGGGACCCGAATTCAATTCTGGAATCTCATATAATTACATTTTCTACTCTACAATCAGTCTGATTCTTCCATTTGGGCGGATGGCCTCTGGCAAGGTCTGATTTGGCCCGTCACTTAGTAATCAGCGAATGATTGGGAAGTTGTGCTAAATAAAATGCAATGGATATTTCACTGCACATGAGTGAATGAAGATACAAATAAAAATAAGACGCAACGATCGTCGAAATTGCAGAATCCAATATTTTAGAGGTGTGCAAAATAATTACAACATGCTGTTATTGTCAATCGATTCCGCTGTTTAGTCGGCTGGCTTGGTCGCATGAAAATGTTTTTAGCTTCCCAATTTAGAAGACTCGACAGTACTGGGAACCTATTTAGATTCTCGGCTCTCGGTCCTGTTGAGTCCTCTAAAGGGAAAATTCAGGTCCATCGATCTCCGTTCTCTACAGTCCGACTGACCTCTCCGCACGAATGGGCAGCCTGTGAGAGTTCTTTTTCTTCTATGGATGTGGCAGAGTTATATAGCCCCATCAGTTAGTAATCACCACTGATTGGAAAGTGACTTCATCTATTGATAAAAAAAGAAAGCTCCCTTTGTTGTTTTACGCCACATTCTATATTAAGTAACTTTTATAGAGGTTAAGTGGTGAATCATTCCATATAGTTCTTGAAAATTATATACAGTAGTTGCTTATTGTTATACCGGTATAAGTAAATTATACAAAATTTATAAATACTGCACATTTTTTTGTAATATTGAAAATTGTGTTTGTTTATATCGATACTATTTTAATATTCATCAATAAGCAAGCATATAACTTTCTTTTTTTAATCTTTTGGCTTTTTTTTTACTTTGTATATTTATTATTTTTCTCTTCATTTTCAACCAATGAGAAGCGAGTACCTATCGAATAACTTTTATAGTGACGGGAGAGCTATAATGCTTTATCTTTTAGTATGCACGTTTCTTAGACTTGTATCTAGGATATGATAAATTCCCAATATTCAAGATTCAGTTCAAATATGAAATTAATTTAAAACTTCAACATGAAAAAATGAGTATGTATAAAATTAGTTTTCAAGCACAATACATGCACTTAAATACGCAATATACAGGGTGTTTCTTACTATCCGTACCATTCTTTTTTCTCGGAAACGCGATGAGATAGGAAGTAGTGAAAAAAATTCTTGATTATCCAAAGAATATGCGAAGAATCGAATGGACATGATAAAAATTTTGTGTGCCCACCGGCAGTAGGGGCACAAGAGGTCAACTTTGAAATCTCCAATGGAAATATATGCCGATTTGGATATAATTAGATAGAATTATAAAAAGCAAATAATTTTTGTTCTGAAAATTTTTAATATCACCTACGGATTGTAAGATATCACAAAAAAGATGCTACCACATGTACCGCGGTTTTTTTTATTTTTTGCATATTTTACTCCCCCTTTCTAATCAGGGAGATTACTAAGGAGGCGGGGCCCCTTAGTTCCAACCACGTGCTGCACTCACGCCCGTGGAGGGGGCCGAATGTTGAAGGACAGGGATCACTGGGCCAGGCCCAGTACCCCGAAAAAATTCGGGTCCTCCTGGGTGGCACGCCGACAGCGTTACCATTCGGCCATCCGGCCGCCTGTACTGCCGATTGGGCTATTTAAGCAATAAGAAAAAAAATCTGATAGAAGGCATCAGTGTACATCCATGGTGCTCATAAAGGGCTGAACCGAGAAACCCTTGTTCTTGAGTATGATTCCATGTCGAACTGTGATGGCGAAAGACGTGTCGCATCTGCAGTTCAAGTACTATCATCAAATACCAGAATTGGCCTTAAATCTGCATAATACTGCATTTGCTACTTCAATAATGTTCCGCAATGTACACAGATGCCCTCTATCGAATTCTTCTTCTTCTTATTGATCGAATTGTTCGAATTGAACACATTGTTCAAAACACTCAAAAACATTTAAGTAGACTACAGAGATCGAAGGATCATCTACTAGCTATACAGGAATCAAACAGCTCTCATTGGTTCAAAAAAAAATAGAAGCAAAAATCTCTAAGGGTGTGAGACAAGGATGTGGACTCTCCATTGTTGTTCAATTTATATATAGAGGAAGCCATGAAGGAATTCAAGGAAGTTTGTAATCAAGGAATAAAAATAAACGGTAGAATATATAGTACATACGTTTCGCTGATGATATTTCATTAGTAACAGAGAATGAAGTACATTTACAAGATGCTTTAAAACAACTGAATGACTTGCTGAAAGGAAAATGCAATATGAAAATAAATAAGAAAACAAAAAATTTGAAGTGTACCAGAGATAGTGAACATAGATCAGACATTTGGATGAACTACTAGAGAGAAATGCTAACACAGTTAAGGCTTTTAGATATCTAGGTAGCTTTAATCACATCGGATGGAAGATGCAAGATTGAAGTTGCCTCCAGAATTGCTCAAGCTAAAAGCGCTTTCAATAAAAAGAACTTACTAACTTCCAAGAATACTACACTCAATACAAAAAAAAAAACATTTTTTAAAAAGCTTTATTTGGAGTGTTACAATATATGCATCTGAAACTTGAACCCTAAGACCCCGCGCCCACATGCAATTATCAGTCGTTTGATTGTTTGGTCAACCGATCGTCTCTCTGCGCCCACATAAGCGACTAAACACTTGGCCGATGGAGACGTGCGCATATTGGCATTGAATTAACAGTTGGCCGACAACTCATTTTCTAAGTCAGTATGGACATGGATTTCGCAGACATAGTTGTCTCTCTCTGTTAACGTTGGTAGCAAAAACAATAACTGATCAAAATAAATATATTTCCTACGTTTCCTTGCTGCTTGACCCGATTTTCGCTTCTATTGTTTGTTTAATTCTCTTTTAAAACACGTTCTTAGGTTTCTCCACCGTTGTTAAATTTCTTTGCGGGGTCAAAATTGAGATATCACTAGCCTTCCAGAATTCATATTTCTTTCGTCGGTTGTTAATTCCCTTAATTCCCTGATATATCTTTTTAAAAATATCAAGAAACAACTAGCGAAGTGATTTCGAGAAAATAAAGCGAAACCAACCAGCCACCAAACCCGGATGTTCATATTCTACGCAAGCGTGTCTCTGGGAAAGTTAAGGGAAGTACAGTAATAACTTGCTGAAGCAGATTTCTAAGAATGCGCGTGTGAAACGTGAACTCAATGACGTCATTCTTCTTCGCGTTCACGTTCGGGTTAACGACTTGCTGAAGCTGTCTATTATTGTTATAGACAATATTAGATCATCAGAACAATAAAATACACTTGTTCAAAAGGATCACAATATAGGATTTCTGAGAGATCTATCTTCAGCACATATGGGATATCCGACACTAATACTTCATATTACTTGTAGATTCATCTTGATTGTCATCAAGAAGGTTGGGTATCATATACCAAAGTTACGAATAATAGAATCAGACTTTGTTCGTTGAATTTACAATAATAACCGTCAATAGATCATATATAATTATTTAAATTAAGAAACAAAAGATTAATGAACTGTTGGCACATCTACCTTTAATTAATTAAATAATATATTGTAACAAAAAGTTATCATTTACTTAAAATATTTTTCTGCATTTATAATTCTGTTAATTTTAATAATATTATTGTCGGATTTAAAATGATTATAACTAAAAATGGCGATCGAACGGACGATCGAAACGAATCACGTGATACGATTGATCACGAGTGTTTTATAACGTCGGCCGGATTGGCCGCGTGGAAACGCTTCGGCTTTCCACTCTGGAGGACCCGGGTTCGAATCTCGAGTCCACCCCTTTAAAATATTTATCATGGGGTCCGGGCCCGGCTCCGTCGATCCCCGTCCTCCACAATTCAGCTGCCTGTGGAAAAATTTGTTTCGCTCCGCCAAGTAATCTTCTTCCAGAATGGAATGTGGCGTCATTTGTTGACAAAAAATAGTAATAAAATAAAAGGCAACATTTTACTTGACTTGCCCCAATGCAATGAAATAGTTGGATACTGATTGGATATATGAATGCTTATTGAATATTTCTAATGTTTAAGCTTAGAATTTGTTTTCAATCTTAAATTATTACATTCTTTAATCACTATTAAATCGATACAGTTGTTGTGAATACAACAACAGCATCAATTTCTTATTTTAAGCAATGAAAGCAGAATCTTGGCAAATATATTTTCTCACCTTTGAAAAGTTCTATCTCCAGGTAAAAGGTATTTCTTACCTTCTATCACCTCGTATTTGCTCATTCTTGCATCCATATGCTAAACAATATACAGGGTGATTCAAAAAAATTGTGCCAAATTTTACAGACTTGTAGAGGATAAAATTCCGAATAAAAAAGTCTAGTCGCGTTGTTTGATTTGAGGCTCCGTTTAAGAGATATAAGGCGCGAAAGTTTTGTGACGTCATTTCCGGTTTAGTCAAAAATTATTTTTAAAATATGTTTATTTGCATTTTTAAAATCATCTATAAATTTTAACTTCTTAAAAACTATCTTAAAAAATTTAGAGCATCGAGAACAGATCGATCGCTAATTTAATAAACAATTATTTAAATAAAACGTAATTGTTTTACAAACGCAGCATTCTTTTTCGAACATGGCAATTTAACGTTCAAAAATAATAATGTATTAATACAATAACTCAAAAAACAGAAAAAACACCACAAATAGCAAGAAATGTTGTATTCAGCCAGGGACATAACTACGGGTGGGCCCAGGTGAGCCATGGCCCATGCATTGAAAGTTCTGGCCCATGTGCTGGCCCAACCCTGAATATATAACTCGAAACGTAAAATTAAAAAACGCAAGAGTTCAATTCCACATAACCCAAGACGCCTTGAGTTTTGTAAAATGAAAATTTGCCGAATACATTAAACAGCTCATAATTCAAGACGCCTTGTATTCTGTAAGTAAACATCTCATAATCCAAGACGCCTTGTATTCCGTAAAAATGAAAATGAAAACCACAAGTATAATTTAAGCCCACATAATTTCATGCAAAGAAGAACTCAAAAAGCACTCATAATCCAAGATGCTTTGTATTCCGTAAAAATGAAAATAAAAAACCACAGCATAATTTATGCCTTGTATTCCGTAAAAATGATAATAAAAAACCACAAGCATAATTTAACCCACGTAATTTCTCGCTTAATAGCGATAAAAAAAATTTTTATTTACAAGCTGCAAAAAACACGTCCTTTGCACATTTTACGCAATACTTAATTAATGCGATTAGCTGGAAAGAATAAATAAAGTTTCAAAATACCAGTAAATATAAGTATTTATTTGATATCAAAATTATGCAGTGATTTTTACTTAATGATGATAAAGTTTCAAAATACTGATAAATATAAATATTTATTTGATATCACCAATACAATTATGCGGTGATTTTTACTTATCGATGCAAAACGATCGATTACTTTGTCCAAATCAAGAGCTTTTGCGATTTTTCTCTCGATGAGCATGATTGCTAAATTGCTTAACCGATCATCAAGCATTCTGTTACGTAAATACGATTTAACTACTTAACGTCTACAGTATCATATACGATACAAACCCTTTAACCCCTTATTATTATTATATTTATTTTTTTCTACCAATTGACTATTGTGTCATATGTAATACATACCAAACAAATGAAATACCTGAATAATAGTGCCCTCCATAATTTATTTTGTAAATTATCAGAAAGTGCCGACTTTTTTTCTTTTGAAGTATTGCCTAATGTTACTTATTTGATACAAACCCACAAAATAAAAAAATATTTCACATAATTAAATAACAATTATCTAGTAGATTTCTACACAAAATAAGAGTAAAAAAATACCTTTTTCAATTTTTTTTAAACTTAATATCAAAATTCAGGCATTAAGTGGTTAATAAAGCGCATACGGGAGAATGTTCTTTCACATCCATCGGTGTGGCCCACCCAAAAAAAAGCTCGTTACGTTACTGTATTCAGCTAACAACATAGCGAACATAAATTCAGGCAATGTTCCCAGCTGTTTCGTTTTTGCTTCCGGTCAGTAGCTTCGCTTTGTCTGATAACTACTAGCGCAGTTTATCCAGTAGTAATAAATACAGACGCTCCCCACCTTACGAACTTTCGCCGATACGAACAAACCTGGGCCCAAATTCACAAAAGCGTCGTTACTGAACTAACGACGAAATATCGTCATTATAGTTCGAAACGACCGTCCGCATTCACAAACTATTTATAATGTACTGTATATGAATTTAAAATGTATTATTTATTTGTTTTAGTATTTTTTATTGTTTATTTACACTATTTATCACTATTAAATCGATACAGTTGTTGTGAATACAACAACAGCATCAATTCATACTGTATACAGGGTGATTCAAAAAAATTGTGCCAAATTTTACAGACTTGTAGAGGATAAAATTCCGAATAAAAAAGTCTAGTCGCGTTGTTTGATTTGAGGCTCCGTTTAAGAGATATAAGGCGCGAAAGTTTTGTGACGTCATTTCCGGTTTAGTCAAAAATTATTTTTAACATTTTACGAACAAATTCATGGTACGAACGGTCGCTCAGAACGTAACTCGTTCGTAAGGTGGGGAGCGTGTATATGCATCGTTCACTTGGATACAAAAATTTCAGAAATCGAAAATTTGCTCTCAATCTTATATAGACGTATATAAGCTTTTTAGCCAAAATAATTGCTTATTTTTTATATGTCACTATATTTGAATATCTAGACCAACAAATACAGGTATCCCTCCTATTACACGGTAGATAGGTTCTTGAAAAACACCGTGTTGTGTGAAACCGTATTATACGAGACCTGGAGACAATACAAAAAGGAGAGTTACATTCCAAAACTAATTAAAAACAACTAACTTTCTTTAATTCTACATAAAAATTTAATTTTTATTGAGAATATTAATAATACGAAACACAAAGAAAGAAAAAAATATATACGTAAGAACAAAAGTGACCCCAAGAAAAACAAAAGGAAAGAAAAAAGTATACAGCCTATATAACATTCATTTAATAATAATATATTCCTTATCACCGTTTCATTAAAACGAGAACGTTTTTTTCTTTAACAATACAACTTCGCTTTCTGAACTTTTATGTATTTAAAGTTTGTATGTCTTCTTCTCTCTTTACAAAATCTGTAATTTAACCCGCTAGAAAACAACCGTTCCTTAACATATACCCAAAAAAAATTTACGAATAAAGTTTTTCTTATCTTTCACATTCTTCTATTGAAGAATAAAAACTTTTCATTCAAGAACTGAACGTTTGGAACATAAAATACTTAATTGTCGCCAATTTACTCAATTTCAAATAGAAATCGAAAATAGACTGCATATTGACCCACTCACGGAAAACAAGAAAAATTGCATTTATGATTAATTTTAGCAAAGTATTTCCATACATTTTATGTGTGTATTGTGTATCCTAATATGGATTTACAAAAATTAATGAAAATGTTATGTTGTAGGAGAATAAACGCAATTTTCTGAATGTGTTAAGTAAAAACCGTTTTGTAGAAGTACCGTGTTTCCGCAATTTTCAATTCGTGTTAAAGGGAAACCGTGTTGTAGGAAGCCGTGTTATATGGATACCTGTACAGCCCTTAGAAAGTTTAAAACTTTCCTATTTTGGCTTTGTAATTTTCTAAGAGAGCTCTATCGTCTCTGGTCATTGGATGAAGGTGGGATTTTTGAGGAACGACTGAAGGCTACTGTCCGACCAGCTTAGCTGCGACCATCGACGCAAGTACGCGTGTGCTAACTGAACGAGTATAGGGATGACAGCTTCGCACATGGATGTTTTCAAATGCAAGATAACTCAAGTATGCATGCGCTAACTGAACAAGTCCAATGACAAAATAGGAATGACAGCTTCACACATGGATGTTTTCAAATGCAAGATAACTGAAGTTACTTTGCACATGGATGTTTTCAAACGCAAGATAACTGAAGTTGAATGGACTTATTGTAATGTTGAATGCTAAATGATTAGTTTTGACGTTGGAAATAATATATTTAATGCACATAGATGTTTTCAAACGCAAGATAACTGAAGTTGAATGGAAGTTCACACATGGATGTTTTCAAACGCAAGATAACTGAAGTTGAATGGAAGTTGCATATGGATGCTTTCAAATGCAAGATAACTGAAGTTGAATGGAAGTTTATTTTGTCAAGGTTGAATGATAAAATGATTAGATATGACGTTGGAAATAGTATATTTAACAGAACTTAATATATTAATTCAATAGACACTGGAAATAGTATATTTAACAAAACTTAATATTAATTCAAAATAATTCCCACCCGTCATTATACCGACTGCGACTCTCTCTTTCGCGTTTGGACTCATCCACTTTAGCTAGGCGCGGCTTTCATGTACGGACAATAGCTGTTTATTCATATTTTCTGATATAGGCTACTCCTCTACAAACCATAGACGTTAGTAGACGTCATTATTACTCTGTCGAACTGCTGAATGGATTAGAAACTATAGTCCATTTACGTTAAGAAGAAAGCTGAAGTAAACAAACCGCATCACTGAGACCCGGAAAAGTTCCAGTCATGACAGTAATTAAAAATGAAAGCTGTAGAAAATGTTAAGAATATTAATTAACAGCATCAAAAGTTCCAGTCATGACAGTAATTAAAAATGAAAGCTGTAGAAAATGTTAAGAATATTAGTGGGGACTGGCTGCCTTTGAATATTGACTTTGGTTATGTATAAAGGATGAAACTTTTGACAGTTCATCTTCAGAAACTGGAGAATGAACTAGAGATCATTGGAGTTAGTGAAATAAGAAGAAAACCTCATGGAACTTCAAAGTGGTTACCTACCACTGATGGAATGAGAGTAAGGCCTTTGTATACGGAGTGTCATTATAGATATACAAGAGTTGACTTGCAGTTGACAATTTCTGTATGCCTGCACATCTATACATGGAGCATACTACAGAATTTGTTCAGTCAAGTTGGGATTCAGTGATGATGATATGTTTTAATATCTTTATCATTGACAAAAAAGAAGGAAAACAAGACTGTTTTGATTCATCTCTATATTGATAGAAACATAATAGATTGTTTATTGCTGCAAGGGAATTGTCAGAATGATGCAAAATTCCTAAACATTTTATAGAATGAATTTCGAGTTGTTCAAATTGTGGGTCGTACTATTCAAAAACAAAATAGTGACACATTCAACAAACCTGCGAATCTAAATGCAGAAGAAAGAATCACGATAATGGTAAGGTAAGTAAATTAATTATGTAGAAATTTTTTTAAGTTACAAATTTTCAAAAATTAAAAAATTTTATACTGCAATATGGCATATTATCTTAAAAAGTTTAAAAAATAATTATTCCGTTGTGAATGTTAAGTCTGTGCAATAGTTTGCTTATTTGTACTTTGATTTATTGTAGAAATTTTTAGAAAAGATTATGATGAAATAACTGTAGGAGATGAGGAACTTGATGACATACTTGGTGAATATACTATCTGTGTTTGCATTCAAATTATTACTATTTCTTTATTACACTGCTGCTCCAAAAGATTTTGAAGCATAGTTTTTAAAATAAAAACTATGCTTCAAAATCTTTTGTCTTAAATTATCTGATTGATAATTTATTAATATCTGGTAATAAACCAAGAAGAAACATTCTTTGGTGATATTCTGTTCTTGTGCTCTATTTTTTTTGATTTAAATAATCCATAAATGTCTTTTCTATTTCATCTATTCCATTCTTAAAAATTCTCTGACTTTTTATTGTAGAAGTTTGTGATTTTTCTGATTTATTCCTTATGGTTGATTTGCTGGATTCATTTTCATTTTGTAGTTTAGTTTCACCATCATTAGACTGTGTTGTTTTCTCAGATACAGAAGCAAAAATTTCCTGCTCGTTTAGAATGCTGCATAGGTTTTACATAAGGGAGTACAAATTGCATGATGTCATGAAGATAGTATGGTTTCTTGGTTTTAGTAGAAGATCCACTCGGAGGTGATTTTAGACTTAAAACAAAGCCATTTCAAATGTTTTTCTATTTTTATTTACATTCAGTTACTGAAAAAATGGAAGAAATATTTATATTATTAAAATGTTCTTTTAATTTTGTGCTACAATATCTAAAGATTAAGTGAAAAATACTCTTAATAAATTGGCAATAATATAGCTATTGAAAAAATGGTAGCATAATTTAATCATTATTACTCTATTATTAAGTATATTTCATATTTATTATTTATTTATTTTTAATAACATTAATCACTTGTTATTCAAAATAATAATATCTTATTTTAATTTTATATAGTAATTATTTTTTGAATTAAATAATTGTTATTTTAAATAATAACTCTAAATCTCTAAATATTGTAGCAAAAAATTCAATAATACTTGGATTGTAAATTATGAATATGCAGCATTATAACATGTATTATGTTTTAGGTACTTGGCTGCTGACTATACACCACTTACTTCACTTGGTTTATATTTTCCAAGAGGAGAATCTACTGCATCACAAGCTGTAGAAGAAACTATTAAGACCATATGGAAATTTTTAAGAGAATCAAATATGTCTGTACATATCTTAAATGGATGAAAAACTATAGCAGATTTTCTGAATCATGGCACCTTCCAAATTGTTTAGGTGCTATAGATGGAAAAACATTTGAATTCAAAAAGTTCTAAATTCTGGATCAGCCAATTTTAATTACAAAGATTATCATTCTGTTGTTTTGTTGGGATGTTGCAATGCAGATGGTTTTTTTCATCATAATGAGCAATGGAGGTATATTTCGTGTGTCAGTATTTGGATGTTGGTTGGAAAGTATTAAAAATAATATTCCCCACTGCATCTTGACTACTACATGATAAAAATAGGAGTGAATTTCCATATTACTTCATCATTGACAATGCCTTTCCTTTTAAAATGCATGTATGACGAGATCATACCTAAATTTATTCCATACTGAAAGAAACATTACCAATGAAAAGAAAATCTTTTTCTTATAGACTGAACTGTGGCAGAAAAACTATAGAATGCAGTTTTGGAATAATGATCAAAAACTTTTCAAATTTTACTAACTCCTATACTACGTCAAAAATACAATAGTATAATTTCAATAATAAAATGTGTTCGCATACATCACAATTTCATCAGAAAAAGAGATGGAATTCCTTATACAGTTAATGCTATTAAAAAAAAATCACTGTTTAGTTCTGAGAAACACACATAATGTGGATGAAAACTTAAATATAAATATGGTGTTTTTACCACAAATTTTATTTGACTATCTGGCTAATTACTTTTTAAAACAATGTGTTTCTTTGCCATGGCAATGGAATTGCAATATTTGTAATAATTAATAACTGCTTTTGAATTCTTAAATTGTCAAACACTGAAATATAAGAATAAAAATTTTTTGATGCTATATTCAGATTAATTTCATTACATAGACATTATTAAGCATCAAAAATTTGATTTTTGTTTAATTAAAAAAATATAAGGTGTAAAATACACTAGTTTGATTTTAATGAAATGTAATTGCGTATGTTAATTTGTTTCTATCGGCCTTGTCGGACGTATACGTACAGATGAAACTGATTTTTCAGATTGGTGCGCTGTCCTGCCAGCAGTTCATCATTTTGTGCGAAATTTCTTACCAAAACAACAAAAAAGCTATAAATGAGAACCCGCATTTTTTGGATGGACAAATACAATGATCGAGTTCCCAACAATCCCTCTTCGAAGGACGTGTATTAAGGAGGCGCTGACGGGCTTTTTAAGGATTTATTTGTCGTGTTATTAACTTATTTAAAAAATATAAGTAGTTATAGTTATTTGAATTTATAAATTTTTAATAAAAGCTTTTGCTAGATGCGATTTTTAACGCTTAATAGAAAATTAAAGATTGATAGCCAGGAATTAAATTTAAAAAAAAAATATGTATAATTAAAAGCAATTATGTAGTAATTATATATTTTTATAATATATTCGTTAGATTACACAATGTTTTTAATTATTCTATCTATATTTCTGAATTCTTACGGGTTAAGTATAATTTTAAAAAAATTTAAAGGTGATGCGGCCCGCGGCCATCGTATAGGCTCATTATATGGCCCTCGAATTAAAATGAGTTTGACACGCCTGATTTAATGTATAGGCTAAAGAAAATAGGTGCCAAAGAAGAACCTGGGATACACACCCTCTCCGAAAGAATACCGTTAATTAAGAATGACGGAGCGAGTAAGACGGCTAAAATAAGATTTACACGGTACGGAGTCGACTCGTAAACCTTAATTAAATAATTTATGGAATAATAATCGTGGTAGATGTCTTACTGACATCCAAATAAATTGCTTTCGCTGTGATATTTTCTCCATAATTCCCAAAGCCCACAAAATTTGTTCGCATCGATTTCACTTCGACCAACCATATACGTTAATACGGCTGATTCAAAAAGGTTGTGTCAAAATTTACAGACTGGTAGAGGATAAAATTCCCAGTAAAAAAGTCTAGTCGCGTTTTTTGATTCGAGGCTCTGTTTAAAAGATATAACGAGTGAAAGTTTGGCGTCATTTCCGGTTCAGTCAAAAACTATATTTAAAATACGTTTATTTGCATTTTTAAATCGTGTATAAATTTTAAATACAGTCAAACCTCTTTAAGCCGCCACCATCGGTTCGAAGGTCCTCTCTGGCGGTAAAGGAGGGTGGCGGTTTATGGTAACACGTGAGAAAACATGTATAGACTAGAATGTCATTGTTTCTTTTAATTAAAGGTGATCAGAAATAAATTGTTGAATAGCGGAAGGATTTTTATTTTTATATTCACAAATTAAAATCTTTTCGTGAACATCTAATGTCGTTTTTGACATTTTT
>AYEL01069891.1:0-44063 GCA_000484575.1 Olivierus martensii
ACCACACTGGATGAACTTGAATCATTGATCTGTGTGGAATCTGAATCCATTTCTGTTGAGACACTACAGGATGTGATGGCAAATTTCATTGTTCGTTTGCGCCATCTCTGTACTGTGAGCAATGGACATTTCGAAAAGATTGTGATGTGATCGCAAAGACTGCTTGCAGAGAACGAGTTTATTTATGCATGCTGATACAAGCTGTACAGCATACAGCGCCATCTGTTAGCAGTTTTTGTAACTATTATTTTGAAACTTCTGTATGAAATTCTTACAGCTTTCACAATAAACATACTGTTTGTTGCATTCTTCTATCGATCTTTGTTTTTGTGATTTTTAATTTTTAAATCAGGGAGTCCTTTGCTGGACATCCTGTATATACAGGATGGTTAAAATGTATGGAAACGGCTGAATATTTTGAAAATGGTTTATCAGAATTCTTTGAAAATTTGGCATGATATTAGGTATGCTTACATCCTACTATCCCTGTTTTTTTCAACTTTATATCATCATTTGTTTTCGAGATCCAAGACAAACTTCACTATTTTTAAAGGGCACCAGGGATTAATTTGACCATATTTGAAAAGAACATTTCTTCCTGAATTTAGTGATATAGCACATGCCTATCTCATCTTTTAGGAAAACCCAAAAAGACTCATGTTAACTTTAATGTTCATGGTGATAATTCACTGTGATCGCTGCTAATGTTTCCACGTGGCTGGATCATCAGACAGCAATGGGTTGCTATTCTACAAAAAACATTGCAAAAACTTTAATAAGATACTCAAATCTTAGATTTGGAAAATGATAATAAAAATACAGTATGTTGATTCTAACATAACTGTTATTATAGGAAAAAAAATTCAATTATTGTAATAAATGCTCAAAGTACTGTTCGTTTATTTCCTGGCAATAATGAACACATTGAAGGAAGTTTTGCAACGAATCAATCAAAGTTTTTGGTAAAATACTGGCAGTTTCTTCTCTTATTTGTTCTGGCAATTCCTCCATATACATTTTTCTGTTAACAAACACCCGATTTTTTATATGATTCCACAAGAAAAAGTCAAGCAGACTTAAATCGGGTGATCGAGGTGGCCATTCGATTGTTTCTCTCTGTCCTATCCATCTACCAGGAAATGTTTCATCTAAATACTGGCATACTTGATGCCCAAAATGTTTTGCAAAATGTGTTTTGTAGAATAGCGTCTCAACATTTCTTCATTGCCATTTGACAATCCGGCCACACACAAACATTAGCAGTGGTTGCAGTGAATCATCGCCATGAATGTTAAAGTCAACCATAGGTCTTTTTAAAGTTTTCCTAAAAGATTAAGATAGGCATATGCTATATCACTGAATTCAGGATGAAATGCTTTTTTCAAATATGGTCAAATTGACCATAGTGCCCTTTAAAAAAAGTGATGTTTGTCTTGGATCTCGAAAACAAATGACAATATAAAGTTGAAAAAAAATAGAGATAGTAGGAAGTAAGCACACCCAACATCATGCCAAATTTCAAAGAATTCAGATAAACCGTTTTCAAAATATTTACCCGTTTCCATACATTTTAGCCACCCTGTATATGGTTTATATACAGGGTGTAAATTATCTCCTTCAAAAAAACTACACTACAACGAGTAGACGAATTCAGGTGATTAAAGTGATATAAACACTTCGGATCAACGTAGACGAAATTCAGGCGATTAAAATGATATAAGACACTTGGGGTCCGCAAATCGCAAGCCCGAGTGGGGCGAAGAAGAAGAGTTGCAATGTCATTGCAGAAAAACTATGCCGTTGACTGTTGATTAATTTAGTTTAACCAGTTCGACAAGGTACACTGTTCTTATGGTCAGTTTGACAACGGAATAAGTGCAGTGGCAGCAAGACGACTGTACCAAGAACGCTACCATCATTCGCGACATGTACATATGTTTTGGCGAAGCTCGTGGTAATGCACTGGCAGCAAGACAACTGTATCAAGAGTGCTACCGTCATTCGAAGCCCACACCATTAAGTTTAGTTTGAGGTTCAATTTATGGCGTTGCTTGCGATTTGCGACCCCAGGTGTCTTATATCACTTTAATTGCCTGAATTTCGTCTACGTCGTAGTGTAGTTTTTGAAGAAGATAATTTACACCTTGTATGTGGTGACAAAACAAATATAGTATATTATAATATGGTATATTATGTATATATTAAATATGGTGTATATATTTATTTAAACAAATATGGTATATTAGAGATTTAAAACATAAATCTGTAAATATCATACTCATAATTACAGTAAAACCTGTCAAGCTGGACACCTCTCTATATTGAACAACTTTTCCTGGAACCGGACAAAAGCCTATATTTTACTGTATGTCCAAACCTCTATATCCTGGACACCTCTCTATCTTGTATCTTGAACAACTGTTTCTAATAAGATGGACACTTTTTGATTATTGTTTGAAATAAAATCTTAAATTTTATTTAAGTTTTAGAAGATTAGCCAAAGGAATTTGTGAAAGAGAAACTTATAACATTGATTAGTCTTGTCTTGACAGGGTTGCGGATGACTTATAATCCATGGTTTACTTATTATTGTAAATACAAACACTGAGCATTGAGAAAAAAAACCATCGAATAAATTTTGCAAGAAGTGAAACCTAGAATGAAACACTGTTTAGATGGAAAGACAAAGCATAATCACCTGGCCAATACGTGCAATAATTTACGAGAGAACACATTCACATAACTTTTATTATTATAATAGTTTTATTTTATTATTAGTTATAGTTGTTCACAGATGAATTTATTTAGTTTTTTAGTCATCAGATGACACCACTTCCTAATCTGTTTACATTGTCTGTTGATTAATAAATGGCGGAATGAAACAGCTCAGCCATAGGTTATACAACATTAGACAAGGATCAGTCGGCTAGAAGATAGGAATCAATTAGTCGTGCCAGATAACAAAAAAAAAAACCATTGAATAAATTTTGCAAGAAGTGAAACCTAGAATGAAACACTGTACACTGTTTAGATGGAAAGACAAAGCATAATCACCTGGCCAATACGTGCAATAATTTACAAATGCCAATCAACTGATGAGGACCTCAGCGAAATGAGAAAAATAAAATCAATATAAGGATTTTTTCATGAAGTTAAATTTATCTTCATGAAAATAATAATATATATTGTTATATATTACTATTATAATTCATTTCATTTATAACTCTAAATTATAAAATACAGAAATTATATATATACATAGTAGAGAAAAGATTAACCCATCCATGAATTATCCAGAAGCTCTGTATTATGCAAACACATTCTAGGACAATTTTACTCCACTTCTTTATATGTTATTTTAATTATATCAACTTAGATAGGTTATAATAACATCATATGTTGGTACGAATTTGTGACTTTATAGATTGTTATGTCATAGTGTCATAGTGACCTCATTTGAAGTTCGTATTGGATGACGTTATTTTTGTGCTGCTGTGATCTATCCCAGAATTATTTTAGAATTTTAATTATATTAAAATCTTAAACCATTTTTTAATAATCGAAAGACTCAACAACACTTAATTAAAATCCGAAAGATTAAACAGCATTTTCGTTGCGATCCCGAATGACGCAATTCTCGAACCGAATTTGATCAAATTTGCCATTGAAATGCTTGTGATCATTCTGAATTGAATTTTAGAGACTATATTTTCATTTTATGGGATTTATGGTTTCCATAGACAGGAATTGCCTTTTATTATCATAGAAGATAGATTTAGTGTAAGGTATAATTATAGAGTAGATCTGCATGTTATAAAGCTCTTTATGAACTCGAAAATCTCTGTTATTTTCCGAATCATGCTCCAGAGACACTTCGTAAATTATATACATAGCGCTGTCGAAATTTTTTTTTTTTTATGTTTTACTGGTTCTTCTAATTCAATTTCCTCTCACTTTCTCTTTTTATGTCGCTTTCCGATTGGAGATTATTATTATTTTCCGAATCATGCTCCAGAGACACTTCGTAAATAATCCCATAGCGCTGTCGAAATTTTTTTTTTTTTATGTTTTACTGGTCCTTCTAATTCAATTTCCTCTCACTTTCTCTTTTTATGTCGCTTTCCGATTGGAGATTATGCCCCTGCCCTCTTAGTAATCTTCCTGATTGGAAAGGGGGGCGTAAAATATGCAAAAATTAAAAATATCTTACTGTATGCAAAAATAAAAAATAAAAAATATCTTTAATTTATAAATTAAACTTTTCCATAAATGTGTTCAGGTTAAGTTAGTTATATTACGCCGCCATATCCTCATGGGATATTCTGTATCTGGCGGCGATTGGAGATTATTAGGTAATGAGACTTTCCATAATAATCATATGCTGTTCATACTTGTGGTACTGTGGAGGATCGGGCTCGATAGCAGGAAAAAATTTTTCGAAGATTAAGACACGAATTCAAATCCAGCATCCTCCCGGTGAAATTTTGATCCAGTCGATAGTTTAGAATCAAATCCGTTATCTTTAATATCTAATTAAATACAGATATTATGCGGCTAATTCTTTACAGAATTGCCTGTTGGCATGTTTGATGCTTTTGTAATTTTGTAATTGTAACACATTGGCAAGTGGTATTAATCTTATTAATTAACCTCAACCGATACTATATTACTGTATGAGGAAATTGATTAATAAAATATGAATTAGCTGCTAAGTAAATTTAACGTTTCTAAATCGAATATTCATTGTATATGTTTCCATTAAAGCTCAACAAAATACAGTATTAATA
This sequence comes from Olivierus martensii, assembly GCA_000484575.1. Taxonomy (NCBI): domain Eukaryota; kingdom Metazoa; phylum Arthropoda; class Arachnida; order Scorpiones; family Buthidae; genus Olivierus; species Olivierus martensii. Next base: position 4,788 of record AYEL01069891.1, read on the forward strand.
GAAAGTACAGAATGGAAACAATCGAACAAAATAAAATTGTTCGATTTTTCTCATACAACAATAGCGAAAGGAAATTGTCTGCATCGAAATGAATTTTATAAATAAATTTATTTTGATATTCTGTTAAGAGTTAGTTATTTATGTTATGAAAATTGTCTGAATATATTCAACAAATCTTGTTTAGAGCATGTTCAAGCACAAGAAATTAGAGTTCAGTACTCAGTTTATCACAATAAAATATATTACAGATTTTTAGTAATTCAATAAAAGAATTACTGAATATACTGTATCTAAATGCTATGTTTTCAGCAATAATATACATTACTATTCAATATATCCAGAGTTGCATGAGAATTTCTAGCACATCATTTTGTAGGGAATATTATTTTTTGGTTTCCGAGATATTGTAATAGCTAGAAATGGTATTCTATCTGAAAGCAAAGCTGATTAAACCAAAATCCTTGGTTGTGAAGTATGACGTTGCGTCAAAACGTTTGTGACGTCCACTGTGTCTAGTTTCATAGTGTCATCTGTCACTCATTAAAACTTTTTTGATGATACTAATTGTTATGTCATAATGACGCCACACATTGCTATGTTTTATGAAGTCATTCTTTGTTACGCCACGACGAGCCATGTTTGAAAGACAATAACATCATCCTGATCACGCCTTGCAACATCAACAACAATCGAAATAAGTCTTCAGGATTTAAACACATATTTTATATTATAACCGCAAAATGCTTCACACCTGGGCGATTTGGACCCAGAGTACCCAATGTTATTTGTGGGATGAAGTGCAAAGTAAGCAGTGATAGTTTGAGTACATCAATTGCAGCAGCTTCAATTATTGCAAAAGTGACAAGAGATAAGCTAATGCAAGAGTTGCATAATCAATATTTAGAATATAATCGGTATAAAAACAAAGGATACGGGACAAAAGGATAATGCTCTTAAAATTCCAATAAAACGTTCAAAAGTTCAAGAATGCACTATATAGCATACAATGTTGCAGGGAAAGTCAACCTACCAAATTTGGTCCCAATAGGTCAAACAGTACGGGCACGGTACGGCAGAACAGACAAACTGACAGACATTGCATTTCATATATAGTAAGACTCCCATATCCGGGGGAATAGATTCCAAGCTCCGCGAATACCTGAAACTGCGAATAGTAGCGAACAATAAATATATTGAACACATCTAGTCGGCCGGATGGCCGCGTGGTAAAGCTTTGGCTTATCACCCTGGATGATCCGAGTTCAAATTCGAGTCCCACTCCTACAGTTTTTCAAAAGGCGTCCGGGCCCGGCCCGTTGAACACCATTCTTCAACCATCCGGTTGACTTCATCATGGGTGCTGGCTAGTCTGTGATGGGCGCTATAAGTGACTGCCGCCAGATACAGAATATCCCATGAGGATATGGCGGCGTAATATAACTACATCTAGTCGGCCGGATGGCCGCGTGGTAAAGCTTTGGCTTACCACCCTGGATGATCCGAGTTCAAATTCGAGTCCCACTCCTCCAGTTTTTCAAAAGGCGTCCGGGCCCGGCCCGTTGAACACCATTCTTCAACCATCCGGTTGACTTCATCATGGGTGCTGGCTAGTCTGTGATGGGCGCTATAAGTGACTGCCGCCAGATACAGAATATCCCATGAGGATATGGCGGCGTAATATAACTAACTTAACCTGAACACATCTATAGAAAAGTTTAATTTATAAATTAAAGATATTTTTTATTTTTTATTTTTGCATACAGTAAGATATTTTTTATTTTTGCATATTTTACGCCCCCCTTTCCAATCAGGGAGATTACTAAGAGGGCAGGGACAGTTCCAACCACGGGCTGCACCCATACCCGTGGAGGGGGGCCGGATAGTGAAGGACGGGGATCACCGGGCTGGGCCCAGTATCCCGAAAAAATCTGGGACCATCGTTGTGCCACGTAGGACGTCTGCTCCTGCATGGCACACCGACAACAATTACCACTCGGCCATCCGGTCGCCCACAGTAAGATATTAACAACTATAACTAATAATAAAATAAAACTATTATAATAATAAAAGTTATGTGAATGTGGTCTCTCTAAAATATTGTTCTGTATTCAGAGACGTCGAGAAAAAATTTTTCAGCATTGTCTTTCTACGGTTAATTAGCACGTAAAAAACAAACTGTGGGATGATTTCCGGACCCCTGTGAATCCCGGGCCCGGGGAATTTTACCTATTACTGTCCAACCAGCTTAGCCGCGACCATCGACGCAAGTACTCATGCGCTAACTGAACAAATCCAGTGATAAAATAGAGATGACAACTTCGCACATGGATTTTTTCAAACGCAAGATAACTGAAGTTGAATGGAAGTTTATTGTAATTTCGAATGCTAAATGATTAATTTCGACGTTAGAAATAGTATATTTAACAGAACTTAATAGAATATTAATTCAATAATTCCCACCCGTCATCACGTTTGGACTCATCCACATTAGCTAGACGTGGCTTTCGTGGACACACAATATCTCCCCTCTCTCGTCGGCCCTGTTTTTATTCATCCTTCTTCATTCTTGTTGTTATAATTATGTGATGATGATGCAATGCCTACTTAATGTGAAGAAATGAACTTAAATTATGAATGTTTATTGTGTTTTTGAATTTTTTATTTAATTTTTTCAGTCTTCGATCAATCCAGTTAAGTGAAACTGTGGATGCTGAAACTGCCAATATGGGTGTCTCACTGTATATAAATAGAAATACCTGTCAATATTTTATATTAGCGTATACAGTACAAAATTTTTCAACATTTAAAATGAAAAATATGTTGAATTTCGTCAGCATAAATAAAAATAGCATTTAAATTATCCTTTTATTTGGATTAAGTTTGATTTTACAATAAAAAAATTATATATAAAAGTGATATCATATACAAGAAAAATCGATAAAATATAATTACAAAACTATCAAATTTAAAAAGACATTTTTAATTTGGTTTTGGTGTTAATAAAGGAATGAGAGTTCACCGATTAACTTATCTGTTAACTGAATGCTTTACCACTTGGCATAAAAATTTAGATAACTTTATATTTACGTTAATTAATAATAATTGATAATAATTTAATAAAAAAATAATATTCTTAGAAAATGAGAACATATTACTTACTTTTTAAAACAATGAATTGAAACAATGTGATTACAAATAGCAAGCGATAAACATCGAACTGCGAGTCAATTTAAGAAAACAGGAATTGTCAACGGTCACATATAGCCTTGAAGCTGGATGAAGGTTGCTTTTAATAACTACTTGTTTCAAACAAGCATTCATAAAATAATCCTTTCTATAAAAAGGAGTTTTATTTTTTCAGATTTTTTATGACTCAATTTTACAATTGGTTGATTGGAGTGCCGCATTATACATCTTTGATTGGTTCAAGGACCGCATTTAAAATTAATGCGTTGTGGGGAAAATTAAATATGAGATAAATAATCTGAAAGATTCGGAGCAATCTCCATATCCGTTTCTTTTTAATAACAGATTTTTTATCACTGCAATTTTAGTGCATGCAGGCAATATCAAATCTGAAAGATGGGAAAAATCAAATCTGAAAGATTGATTATTTTAACTATTTATATATTAATTTCTTTAATAATTATATGCCGCAATTCGTGTTCAAAATTATAAAGCCATTTATAAATACAACACAAAAACTTTTACTTCTAATTTACAAATCTATTATGCTTTACTGAATTTCAATATAATTTATTAAAATATTTTTAAGTTTGGTAATTTTCAAATATTTCATGAAAAAATGGTTGAATTGTTTTCTGGATATCTTCTATATGCTCTTGCAATTATATTTTAAATGTAACGGCGCGGCGGCTAAAAAAAAAATAGACGTTCCGGGTTGCGAATTTGAAAATGCTGCATTAGATCTCAATTTGCACTATAAATCCTATAATAAGTGTCTGTCTAGCATCTTGCTTCTTAATCTTCTTCAAATTTTCACGAAATTTGTTAATAATGATCTACCATTAAAAATAAGTTTGACGCCACATCATTTAACCTTTTAGTTTCAGCAATTTCTTCCTCTTATTTTATTATTTTTACTGTTAATATGGGCGTTAAGCTGGCCTTTTCCACCAAATATCAAAATTAATTATGAGCATTCAGGAGGAGCGACAGGTAGTTCTACCTGTCGCTCCTCTTGAATGCTCATAATTAATTTTGAATGCTTATTTTTAATGGATGTAGCGTTCCAGAAGAGCTATACTATGCCCGGGGGTTAATTACATATTTCTTTTCAACCACTTAAACATGGGGAACGTTAAAATTTCAAAAATTTCTCTCTATAAAAAAAAGAATAACAATGACTTTTAACTGTGATTGAATTTTATAAAATTCAGCAGGATAGTCAAATTATTAAAATCGAATATGAAGTAACATTAATTAATCTTATATATATATATTGACAACAGATGACGCCACACTCCATTCTGGTAGAATTCTGAGTGGCAGGGCGAAACAAGCCCTTCCTGTCGGCGGGATTGGCCGCATGGAAACGCTTCGGCTTTCCACTCTGGAGAACCCAGGTTCGAGTCTCGGGTCCCAGCCCTTGAAAATATTTATCATGGGGTCCAGGCCCGGCCCATCGATCCCCATCCTCCACAATTCGGCTGATTCCTCCGCAGGGGCAGGCAGCCTGTGGAAGGGCTTTTTTTTTTTATATTTTAAGAGAAAAACGATTTGAACATTAACAAATTATCTTACTTTGTATTTTCATGTTTGACTAACTTTTTATTCTTGCATCCGTTTTTCTGTTTTCCTTTCAGAGCCAAGACTAAAAATAAAGAGAAAAGATCAGATAAAATACGAAAAAACCTAAAATAATTTTGAGAATTAAAACAATTTAAAAGAAATTTCACCTCTTCTATTTCTATCAGAGCTCATTTCAATTCGAACCAGCCGCTTCGTTAGGCACGTGTTTTGAATCGTTGTTGCCATACTGCTATTATATTGTATATTTGAATTCAGCCTTGTTTGAATTTCAATTATAAAATAAATTACTATACAATATAAATAAATTTTTTGGAATAAAAATAGAAAATTTTAATATGATAATAACTATTTAAAATACTAATTATTAAACAGTGATGTGATGTTCGATATTATTAATGCAATAAATCACGTGATAATACGATAGCTTCATCCATGAGTAGCTTACATTTTAGATGATATCATCGATGGAAATTGCAAATGAGTAATTCAATTGAATTCGAAAAAATTTTGAATGAGAAGTTAGTAGTAGTGACGACTTTCAATTTAAAAAAAAAGGAAGTAGATTATTTCGTAACTTGGCTCGTTAAATTAATATAAAGCAAACTGTTGTTTTCATAAATTTTGAAGATTTCGTACTTTCAATCCTTTTTTCTATACCAATTTATTATCGTTAAAAATTTATGTATTTAAAAAATATTCAATACATAAAATTTTAAAAAATTCATCTAAACAAATTTGAACCAATTCGAAATTCCTGTTGTATTTAAGTCTGGGATCAGAGAAAGAATAAATTATTCTTTGTTAAGTTCCAGTGGTTGAATTTAAAATTTTTGGCCCCTCCACAAAATATTATTAGTGCCCTTATCACAAAAAAATTTTTATCTAGATATTTTTATTAGAAAAATAACAAAAAAGAATGAAATTACATCATTTAAAATACAATTGAAAAAATATATTTAAAATTCTTCCTCCTGGATTTTAAATTTGCAAAATCTCTAATCACATCTTTTATTTCCATACTTTTGGCTACCACCATGAATTGTTTCACTATTTTCATGTGTATTTAATTTTTATTGTATTATGTTGTTAATTTAAAAAAAAGGGTAAGGAAAGTACAAAGAGGATTTGGGCCTCCGCATTGTAGTTCCGCCATTGTATCTAATACAGTATGTAGATACAGAAGTGGATTTAGGCATGGTCTTCATGGGCTGCAGCCCAGGGCCTCGCTTCAATCAAAGGGCCCCCTTCGCGGTCAAAAAATAAAAAAAAAACAATTTAAATAAAAAATTTAAGAAAAAATAAATTCTATAAATTTTTCTTCGGGCAGGATTCGAGATTATCTGCAGCGAGTTTTCACAATCTATCAGAGCGCGACGTACTGAAGACAAATCGTCGCGCCGCATAGTTGTCCAATGCGTCGTCACATAATTGTACCTGAAAGCGCAGCGTCGCGAAAACTCGCGGCAGGTAATATCGAATCTCGCCAAGGAGGTACAAATCTAGCTCCTCTAAAGCGTTAGTTTAGCGTAGCTCTCACCAGTGCCACATTTATACTTTTGGAGACCTTAGACACATCATCATTATGAGGCCCCCAAAAACAAGTCTATTTCAGTTAATCAAATTCTTACGCTTTTTTTAAAGCTTATTGAAAATAAAAGACAACATTTCTATAATAACTAATTTTAGTAAAATAAAAACAGCACAACATTAGCATACATATACAGTGTAACCTTGATATGTAGAAAAAAAAATTTTTTCCGTGCACTTTCGGCATTTAACTAATGTAATTTCAATAGATTTCTCGAAGTATGGATCATCATTATGAGGCCCCAAAAACAAGTCTATTTCAGTTAATCAAATTCTTACGCTTTTTTTAAAGCTTATTGAAAATAAAAGACAACATTTCTATAATAACTAATTTTAGTAAAATAAAAACAGCACAACATTAGCATACATATACAGTGTAACCTGGATATGTAGAAAAATTTTTTTCCGTGCACTTTCGGCATTTAACTAATGTAATTTCAATAGATTTCTCGAAGTATTTTCTTCAAAACCCTCGCTATCTCGAATTAATTTATAATTTTGTGCTAGAGAAATTAAAAATACTTACGAATTTTCCCTGGTTTTCGGAGTCTAAACAAAGGATTTCAATTTAAGAAAAGTACGTAGATGAGCTACAGATAATTGGAACAGGAACTTTTTTGTACATGCTCGGAATACTGAACATGCCGCACAGTAGTTTTGTTTTTTTAAGTTTCACTTCTAATTGTTGATAGGTTTTTTATTAATAAGATCATGTTTATTCAGTGATATTTTCAATTTTTGGTTTATAAGATGCAGGAGTATTTAGACACTAATTTTCATGGAAAAAATGTCTTATACAGTATGTATTATTGAAATAAAAATCTTTATTTAAAATTGAACCTTGATAAAAACTCTTTAAATCGAAATTTTTTTTTTGTTCCCGTGAGATTCGAGATTCTACTATACTTGTATTAAAAAATTATAACAATAAATCCGTTTAAATTTAAATTAATGTAGACGCACACTTGGGGCGCATTCCTAAAATCAGCGATTTGAAAGCACTTCGCTTAAGCATTGACGTCAAAAATTTTCGCTTTATAAAATATATTGATACACAATTTTATTTTGGGAGTTATTAGCAGATAATGGTTATGAGCATATTTTTATATTCTCAGCATAAAAGATATTTTATAATATATTTCCATTTATATTTAATAAGTTAAATATACATGAAAATATAATAATAATAAAAATAATAATGTACTCATTATTTATGTAATGAAGAAGTTAATTTGAATTATAATGATCTAAGTTTTGCTATTAATTTAAAACTGATACCAATGTTTTATATGACAGATTTACAATTGCCCTCAAAAGTTTACACATCCTACAAAACATTTGTAGTTTTTTAAATAAAATGAAAAACAAATGACTTAACAAGTTTATTCTACATCAGTTTTCTCCTCACAATGGGGAAATAAAGCATTGTTTCAAAATAATCCATTTTAATTTGCAGAAAATATTACCAAACAAAAAATAATGCAAATAAATCAAAAGTATTCACACCCATTGAATAACATGTTGTTGAACTTTTTGCAACCATGATTGTTTTAAGACAATTGGGATAGCCCCCTAATAAACTTTTTCACATGTGTCAATAGGAGTTTTAAACCATTCTTTATTGCAGAATTGTCCAATTCACTCAAATTTTTAGATTGTTGTGTATATATATATAGTTGTTTTCAGGTGATGCCAAAAATTTTCTATTAGATTATGGTCTGGACTTTTACTGAGCTTTTTCAGAATGTTGATTTTATTCTTCATCCATTTTTGCATAAATTTTGATGAATATTTGGCATCATTATCAGACCGAAACAACCAATTGCATCATAAACCAAGTTTTCTGGCAGTGTTTCAATTAATATAGGCAAGAGAATCCAGTGTGTCATGTATATGGATCAAATCCTGTTTACTGAAAAGCAACCCCATAGCACAATATTCTTTCCACCAAGTTTAATAGAAGAGATGATGGTTTTTCTACAAATGCCTCATTCTTTTTTCTCCAAACATAACATGTGTCAGCATGGCCAAACAATTTTTTTTTTTTGCATCACTCCATATCACTTTGCTGCAGAAATAATAATAATAATCATCATCATACTATAAGGCAAACCTTAGTCAATTGTCCTTATGACATTTGAAAATGAGTGGCTTCTTCCTTGACCTATGATCAGTTACATTGTTGTCATGCAGCACATATCTTATGGACAAAACAACTCAGAGAAATCAGTTCCAACTTTGGAAAATTCAGTTTTAATATCTATGGCAGTCAATTTAGAGTTGATATTTACTTCTCTCACAATTTTCCTGCATGAACATGGTGAAAGGATCTTTATTCTTTCAGACCTGAAAAGAGTTTTAATAATACCATAAGTTCTGTATTTTTTGATAATTGATACTTTGCTTGAAACTGGAATTATCATCTGTTTGGAAATCTTTATGAAGGTTGACAATTTTGATCTTGAGATCTTCATTAAAATCTCTATCTTTGTCTGTGCTGACTTGCTGCACACTGAATATAGAAAGAATACAGCCACTTTTATACCTTTTTGTTAATTCTAGAATCTTCCAGAAAACTCTTAGTATATTGGTTATATGAAAATATGCAAATTTTTTGCACTCTGTGGATGATACCATTTTTAGTTGAAACAGTATGAATACTTTTGATTTGTGTATTATGTTTTGTTTGGTGATATCTTCCTCAAATTAAAATGGATTATTTTGAAATAATGCTATATTTTCCATTGTGAAGAGAAAATTTTGGTATAGCATAAATTTTTGTCATATCATTTGTTTTGTAGTTTTTTGAATGAAATGAAAATGTTTTGTAGTGTATGTAAACTTTGAAGCTAACTGTAGATTTACCAGATTTTGAAATTGTTTTTCTAGTTCACTTAAACAGTTTCTCTAGTTAGGCAATTAGAATTACTTGGCTAACTAGAGAATTAACTATGAATTTATATCTTTATTTTATGTATAAAAAAAAAATAATAATAATTTTTGATTATTTCAGACCTGGAGGAGAATTAGATCCAGGTGAAGATGAAATTGAAGGATTAAAGAGATTAATGACAGAAGTATGTAGAAAATTTGTTCAATAATTTAATAATATAATTTGATAAAATAATTTTTCAAAAATAATCAATGATTTACACTTATTATTATATGTAATATAAAAGATATTTCAATAAGTTAGCATAATTGTTGACCAGATCACTGTGGTGTTGCTTATCATCTTGGAAGATCTGAGTTCAGTTTTAAATACTATACTATCAGTCCTTTAGGAGGGGTCTGGCCTGGTTCATTGAACTTCAGTCTTCTGATTGACCCCGTCATTGGTGTTGAACAGCCTGTAATAGACTCTAAAAATAGCTACTGCAAAATATATCTGCCTTGAGTAATTTGGTAATGTAACCTAATCTTACCATAATTTGAGAATTGTGGATGAGCTTAATTTTAAAAATGAATTATTCTCTTCAATTGAATATTATTGGAGACATGATAAGATAGTTCAGTGTTGCTGTGGAAAATGGTATTTTATTATTGGTCCATTTACAAGTAAAAATATATTTTGGATGTAATTTTATGTTCAGTTTATAACCATTGTTTTGTAATATATTATAAAACAATGGTTATAAACTTTATAAAAATTATTTAAAAGATGATGATATGATTTAAAATATACATACTTTAGAGTAGATATTTTTAGGATATCATCAGTAATATATTAAGAAAATTTTTCACATATTTAGTTATTTTAAAATAACTGTGGTTTCTAGCACTATATGCAGTAATTAAACCTTTTTAAAATAAATAAAATCTTTAATAACAAAAATGTTTTTGACCAATTTCTCAGTTCTCTTCAGTTGATTATCAAAAGAACAAATAAACAAAAATAGAACATTTGTAATTTTTTTTAATTTGATTTTTTGTTAGTTATATAATAGTTTTCTAAAATTTTTACTAATTATTTTATAAAGTTACTTATAAAAATATTTACAGAATAATTATATACATAATAAAAGCACTTTATCTCAAAGCAGAGGTAGCATCTTCAGATTGAATGATGATAAATATTGTGCATCAAAATATTTATTTTGATTCACAATATTAATCTGAAGATGTCTCTTTGCTTGAATCTGAGAGTGCTTGTGTTGTATAATTATTTTATAAATATTTTACACTATTAAAAGTTTATTCATTTTGTTTATAGGTTTATTCATCATTTATTATATTTTATATTATAAGATAATTTTAACTTAAAATATATATATAAAAGTTTGACATGCAAATTGTTTTAATAACTCCATTGTAGGTTGAAAAATTTCTGATAATGGTAATAATGAAAATTATTACCATTATCAGAAATTTTTCAACCTACAATGGAGTTATTAAAACAATTTGCATGTCAAACTTTTATATATATATTTTAAGTTAAAATTATCTTATAATATAAAATATAATAAATGATGAATAAACCTATAAACAAAATGAATAAACTTTTAATAGCAGACAATGGAATATTTGAAACTCCAATTGTGGTAAAATCATCCAGCTTTGATTCCGGTTCCTCCAAGGTGATAAAATATCCAAAATTGAACCCAGATCTCCTAAGTGATAATGAATTGCTTTATATTACCATATGGACCTTGATCAACTATAAATTTTTAATAAAACAAAAGAAGTCAGTCAATACAAAGATGCAATTAATGATACAAAATTTAGTAAAATTAAGAACATCATTTTATTGCATCCTTATTTTGTATTTTAAACAATGATGAGTATTTTCAGTCAATATTCTATGAAAATAGCCAAGGTCAAAATGTTGTAAGAACAATTGTAAAATTGTATTATTATAGGTCAAATGATTGTATTTAGAGGAGCACCTGTATATTATACAAGTTTGCAATTTTATAGGGTGGTATTGCACTAATTATTATGATACTACAGGAATAAAGGTTAATTTTACTATAGTAAATTTATGATATGATGTAGCTTGTACATGCATATCATATTATGAAGTTATATCATATTTCTGCTATATGGATATGTTATACATTCAATATATACCTACTTTAATTGCATAATTTTGATTTGCATGACTGAAAATAATGATACCAAGTTTTGCACAATACAGTTTTGGTTTGATATGGGCTAAATCCAACATCGATGACAGGCTATCACAGCAACATCCTGGACTGTAAATAATAGCAAATAACAAAATCTTCTGCTGTTGCTCCATCAGTATTAGTGAGCAACTGCTATATGTAAATATATATAGTATAGCAGTGTGTATAAGATCATTTACATAATTTTAAATTTTTATATAACATTCAATTATTAAAATTGTTTATTAACTCACTGATACTAGCAGATTTCTGCTAGTATCAGTGAGTTAATTGATCAGTTTGACTGGGAACATGACCTTGAACTGGTTTTTTCATTTCTTTCTAGGAAATTAAAAAGTATGAAATTCGAACATTTTCAGTAGGAATTACTTTTCATCATCAATGTTTTAACTACCATACTTTTGAAGGAAATTGTTTTTGAGTAGACCAAAATAATTTCAAAAAATGGGTTGAAGTTGGTAAATTGCTGGGAAAAAATATTTAAAAAGTTTTTTCTTCTAAAAACTGCTTTTATACGTGTTACTATTAAAAATATTAATATGTATTCAATTCCTATTATCCTTTCATAATATTATTAAAAAATTGTGAAAATTTGGTTAATTTTAGAAGTGTAGTTGTCAAACAGTGGAGAATAGAAGAATACAAACTAGTTCAGCAATAATGGCAGAAGAATGATGCAAGATCAGTTATAATGGGAAATGACTGAACGTAAAGAAAAATCAGCTGATTTGTTACTCTAACTAATATTATCTATTATTCAACATATAATCACTGATTTTGTATTATTTGTGTGAATAAATGTGAGATATATTAAAAATCATTAATTAATGCTAAATATTCTGTTTACATTATATATTTGTAAACGAAAATAAACATGTATTTACAAAAAAATTGAAATGTGGTCCATTTTAATGGGTATTCTTTTTATCTGCAAGATTTCAATCATATTACTGTAATAAGAAAAAATGCAGTCTGCTGATGAATAGTCGAAAAATATTTATAATTGATTTTAAGGTAACATTACTGTTGGTGTATCATTGACACCTATATCTGTGGTACAAAATTTTCAATGACATCATATTGTTGCACTGTCACCAGTGTTAACTTATATGTATATATATAATATATGTAAGTTAATAGCCAGTTCTAATAATAATTGAATAAATAATAATTTATATAAAAATTTAAGGACAGATATACCTTGCTTTACTAATATTGCACTTTTCAATCTTGAGAAACTGAAGGTGTGAGACTTGGAATTGAGCCTAGTCCTGTAAAGTGTAAATGAATGCTTTATTACATGGCCATCTAGATTTTTTAGGCTTACTGCTATTGGCACTTAATAAATGATAGTGTAAATATACTTTTAGGCTTTTATATGCACTAGCAAATGAAAAAATGATCCATTTGCAACAAGGATAGCATTAGTATGGAGTGTATTCATAATTGTAAGATATGTCTGTATTAACAAGTGAATATACAAAATATATTGTTTTCATAAATTTTGAAGGTTTTTGCACCATTTTTTTACCACACCTTATTTATTATCCTTAAATTTTTGTTGTGTGAAAACACAACAAAATACACACAAAAATAAAATGTTAAATTTATTTTAAAAAGATATTTAGATTCAATAGCATTCTGTTAAATAAATTATCTCCTCATTTTCCATACAAATGTTTTGTCTTGTTTTACATTATTTTCATTTACATGGTACTTTTCTAGAACCAGCCTATTATGTAAATTGAGGGTTAGATCTATAATGCTTTTTAATTTTATCATAATAATCATTTAATCATTTATATAGATAAATTTAATTCCATTATGTTGCCAAGAACAAAAGCATTATATAGATTGGGTACTCTTGTTCAGTTATACAGTGCAGTTTTGATTATTCAAGATAATATGGACTGAGAAAATTTTGATAAATTATTAAATAAACTGCATTTGAATACATTTAACATGAGTACATACTAGTTTCAAGTTAGATGTACTTATTAAACATAATAGTTGTTAAATTATACAATAAAACACTTTTAATTTTATTTACAATTGTTTTATTACAAAAATGGGAGGGAAGATGTTATTACATAAAGATTACAAATTGTAGACAAGAAAAATGTATTCTTTCTTGTCATTGATGTGGGAGGGAAGATATTATTACATAAAGATTACAAATTGTAGACAAGAAAAATGTATTCTTTCTTGTCATTGATGAATGACAACCTTGGATAATATAGAATATTGGTTAATCAGGACTTTATGTAAGCAGTTTTCAAAATAGTAATATAGTAATTGATTATAAATCTTTCTCTATAAAATGTTATTAAAAAAGTGTTAAAATATTATAAAAAAATATCTTCACATGAAGTTATTATTTAGCATAAAACTCAATTTAATATATTAGTAAATTTAATGCATTATTTTTAATATATAATCTCACAAATTCAATATATAAAATTACATATCATTATATAAATTAAAATAGCAACTTTCCTATTAATATATGATTTATATTATTATCATTAAATTCAAAATTATAGATATTGGGTCGTCAAGATGGTGTCCAGCAAACTGATTGGATTATAGAAGATACTGTAGGAAATTGGTGGCGACCAAACTTTGAACCCCCACAGGTGATTTCATTCTATAAATATAAATAAATAAATATAAATATATATATACTTAGATTCAGTAGCATTCTATTAAATAAATTATCTCCTCATTTTCCATACAAATGTTTTACATTATTTTCATTTACATGGTACTTTTCTAGAACCAGCCTATTATGTAAATTGTTTCTTGTTCTTATTACTCATAATTTAGTTGAGTAAATTTCAAGATACTCCATTTTCACACTGAATAAATTACTTTGTTATATAAACTTTTATTTGCTTTTTATTTATGATTCAAGAAATACTTCAAAATGGAGCAAAAATCAGCAATTTTATTTTACCAAAAAACTATTTATATAAAACAAATAATAAAGTACTTACAGCGATACCTCGTATATTCCGGTTAATTGGTTCCTCTTTCTTACCGGACTATTCGAGGTACGTAACCTATGGGAAAAATTATAATTAGTTCCAAGAAATTTTCGATTGTTTTTTTTAAATCGTAAATTCTGAGATTAATTATTATTTCATACGCATTAAACATTAAAATCTTTTATAAATATTTATAATAGACAGAAGGGAACAGAAAGTGGATCCGAACCCATAAAGACGAATAGATAAAGAGGGCTCGCCCAGCGGGTGAACGCATTCGCTTTCTCCAAGTCGGCCACTCGGCGCCATTACAAATCCAGAGCGGTGCTCCGCGTAAAGGCGGATTCCACTTGAACTGGGCTGATGAGTCGCAAACGCCGATATGCACAGTATTCATTCCCATTCAATGATTCAAGCGTTTGCGGTAAACAACTGACGACATCGCACTCGAGAGGCAGGCAGTATAACAAACGTTGTTCAGATAAATTTGGCAACATGGAGCAGCCGCCGGCTTGTCTCAGCTCATCATAGTGGCTTTTCCAGTCATATATAGGTAGTAAGTAGCGAGCGCACACACATTTCATATTTATTCTGAAAAATGAAAGTAAATTAAAAATTTTCTTAATAACAATTACAATCCGGACTATAGTGAAACCCGGACTATGCGAGATATTGCTGTATATAATTTCAAATACATTTTTTATTAATAATTAAATCTCATATATTACATTTATAAAATCTCGTCTCAATCAAATTTGAAAAAATCCTTGCTCGTATCTTTGATCCAATATTTTCCTGGATTTTGTTTTCTCATTTACTGCAGCTAATAGCATCATTTGGTAAACAGTGACAGCCTTTCGTCCATTTCGTTTTACACGAAATGTCATGGAAACTGCGCTAAGAATCTTGGGAAAAACGTAGCCTACCCCGACAGTGGAACCAACAAGCGGAATTACCGGCGCGTTTAACCGCGACGGTTTTGACCATTCCGCTTTCCGCGGCGGATAGTGGGAACTAACCTTTAGTCTGATAAAAAAGACCTAGTTCAAAATTTACATTGTACCATGACAAAATTAATCCTTTATAGATCGAAACTGCTACTGAGGATATTTATTTGAAATAAAAGTAATTGCTATGAAAGAAACAGTATCTTACGAGATAGATATATCAACTTTTTAATTACATTAATTCACGAAATTATACAAAGACTACCTGAAAACATCAATATTTTAAAACAAATTTCGTTAATTTCTATAGAGAATTCCTTACGGGTCATTAAACCTGATTTAATTTCAATTTTATAACATTTTAACTACACCCCTGACTAAATAGATCGCATTCAAAACCAGTGGAGGAATATAATATTAGTGCAATGGCAAAACATATCAAATACTTTAACATTTTGGGCTGAAGTCAATGACTACAAAGATGCTAATCAGAAAAACCCTTAAAAAAATTGTCAGATTTTGCCCTCTCTCTTTTAGTTTTACCGCATTCCAGTGTGAAGTTGAAAGGCTTTCTAGCCAAATGAATTTAATAAAAACAAAATTACGAAATAGAATGCAGCTACACATGTTAAGTAGTATTTTAGCAATTAGATCTGGGCTAACTAGACAAAATCAATGTTGTCATAAGTATAACATTCCCCAAGAGATTTTAAAAAGTATGCAAATTACGAATGTAGTGGAGTAGAAATTGAGGATATTGAAAATCTTTTGTTTAACTAGAAATTATTTTTGTTAATCAAATAGTTATCAAATATCTGGGCGAGTTCTAAACCTCAACAGTAAGTCATCAGTGATTATTCTCTTTCGACGTCAGAAATAACTCAACATCAGTTTGTTTCTGGAACGACTCGCTGAGTGTAGAGATAAGATGGCGGCTAACATGGAGATGAAGAAGACAGTAATGAATGTTATAACTTCATTACCGTCATTAGAAAGCACTAAAATTTATTTGCCAGAAAACAACGACGATGATAAATGATTTATAACACTAACTTTTAAAATCTTATCATCTAGTAGGAACTACTTTTTCCGCAACTTTGGATACGGTGTAAACCGGTGTCAGCACTCTCATCACGGTTCAGATCGATTACTGTGATGACCGTTTGATGAATTCAACTCTGATTGGCTTGTTGAGCTTTGGAACGGTTTGCTGAGATTTTTTATTCATCACTGATATGTTGAGGTTTGGAAACCACCCTCTGTAAATAAAATAGTTTGTAAAACTTGTATAACAGATTACTTTACTTTTAAATTAATGTTATATTAAGTACGATATGTATTAAAGGTATCTATGTTCAGATATATGTTTTAATAAACAATTAAAATATTAATATTAATTATTTTTTTATTGTCAACTACATACACCAACACACAGAAAGTTAGTAGAATTCTATTAGATTTTCTTCAAGATCTTAGCAGAAAATCATCTTCCACTGTTGGCAACACTGGCATCGAGATGAGTACTCGGACACCTTGGGCGAGTAGCACTTATAAGGGTAAGAAATCTATTCAAAATTAAGATAAAATTCTGAGCCCAGATTCACGAAAGCTACCGTCGTTATGGCTCGAAACGAAGTTGTTCACAAAATTTGTCGCAATCAGTAACGACGTTAATCGGCGTCGTAAGCTAGACGCCACCACCGTGTCGTTATCATCAATTTTAAGATGGCGGAAGAGGTATTTTTCTGTCTTCGATGAAGAGGATAAAATTTATTATTCGAATATATCGATTACCTCGACTCAAGTTAATGATATTATAGTTGCCGAGCTTATTCATTTCTATAGAACTTGTAAAGATGCGATTTTTAAATTAATAGAACTTTCATCTTATAAAGAAAAAAGCAGTGTCCGTATGCTATAAATGTGGAAATACAAGTATCATGTGCATTAAGATTTTTTAGCGATGGTAGCTTTCAGTCTGTTATAGGAGATGATGTTCATATTAGCCAACCTACGACATCAAGAATCATTACAAATGTTTCCAATGCATTATATAGAACAGGGCTGTCCAATAGGCGGCCCGCCAAGCCATTTTGTGCGGCCCGCGAGGCTTTCACAATTTGCAATATAATATTACTTTTTAATATTTTTTCACTTCTATTTGTTACTTTTTTTGAGAGATTAATAAAAAGAATCCTAAAATTGAATTATAGTAACTCAATTAATTAATTTTTCTTAATTATTAGTAAATATTTAATGACCAACAAGCTATCGATGACATCACATTTTTATAAGACTTTCAATCGCGTCAATTTTAGTTTTAGCTATTTCAGTTTAGTGTGACTGTATATTAGTTATTTTTTGGTTTCTAACACACACATTTCAGTGATTGTGTAACCGTTGTTGTGAGATTGTGTTTTAATTTAATTTTACTGTTTACTGTAATTTTATTTTACTATGAGTTCGTTACATTTTGAAATGAGTGAGGATAAACATAAAATAGAAAATGAAAATCGAGTATATTAGCTAGCGGTGGGAAAATGACTTTTTCATAACAAATCAACTGCTTGGTTTAACGAACGTTTTCCTAACTTTTGTGATTTTGGTCTGAAAGTAATATCAACGACTAATTTGTGTGAAGGTGCATTTTCTAACAAGAAAATTGTTAAGAACCGAGTCGGAACCGGCCTTGGAGATTCTTCTTTTACATATTCTGCGGATAACTAAACAGGAATGGATGTAAATATCCAGCCCTTGTAAATGCTGCTGCCGCCCTCTTTTATCACATTAAATAGGTACATACATACTATTTTTATAATTTTTAACTGTTTATATTTTATAACTTTTGTTTATATGTTTATTGGATGCAATCTGGTAAATATAATTTTGTAATAACCTTTGTTAATCTGAAAATAAAATTGGTTTCCAAAAAGCGTTATATTTATGCGTTCTGTTTGTTAAGACAATAGCGTATCGAGTATCGAGGCCCTCCCCGTTTTTGTAACTGCGGCCCTCCATATCTCTAGTAAACACAGGTTCATTATAATTGGAAGTTCTGATGTAGAATATAAAAAATGCTAAATAATTTGCGCCAGTTACAGATAATTAAACAAGATAAATAATTATTATAAAAATATATGCTTAATTAAACCATTATATTAGAAAGATAAATTAATTTAACTTTTAGAATATACATCGGCTCGTTTCTTTTAAATTTATATCAAAAAGTATTAAAACTATTTAAATTATTTATAAAAATAAAAACATTTATTCTGCAGGAGTCTAACGCTGTTCTTTATCCTTCTTGTCCTCCATTTTTACCCAGAAGTCACTTTTTATTGGCTATATTCATGAAAACGTTGACATCATTTCCATACTCTTGAAACAAGACGACAATAATTTCGTCGCTAATGAGATACATGCGCGTGACGTCAGTGCGGTAGTTGTGTCATGTGATAGAAGGAAAACATTCAAGACTTTGCGAAGTAAAATTTCGAAATGCCGACTTGTTGTTTATTTTTTGTTATTCGAATCATGTGAAAGAGATTTATATATAAAAAATGGAACATGTTTTCATTATTTTCTTCATTCGAATCCAAAGTTAATGCGACAATGGAAAATTTAAATCAAACGAAAAAATTTTAAGCCTACTAAGAACTCTCGTATTTGTTCAAACCATTTCCAAGAAGAACGCTTTATTTACTAAAATTTTACAAATAGACGCAAACTAAAACCGAATGCAGTACCTACAAAATTTTAAAATAATAAATGAGTTTCTTTTAAAACAGAGAAAAGTGGTGTTTTATGGAAATTGGTGTAATACTGATAGCTTAACATCTTGTACATAGATTTGTTTTTTAGATTTACTAAATACATCTGAAATTATCTTTGGAGATAATGTTTGATGTCATTATTTGTAATGCTTATGTTGGTACACAGTACAGTTTCTGTTGATTATAATCTAAGCAATACAATTCAGTAAAAATATGTTTATATGTTGCAGATACTGCCCCATTTGGACAGTTGCGTGAAATGTAAAAAATCTATAATATAAAGAGAAAACATTAGATATTATGTTTCTTATTATATTAGTATATAATACATTTTTGTATTTAACGTATAAGTATAAAGAAAGATTAATTTAATTTTATAAAATTTTAATAGAAATCTAAGTAATTCTACATTAACAGTATATACCAGTGGTTTTTAACCTTTTCGAAGTCATGGAACACTTTTAATTGTAAAGAAAAATTACGGAACACTATATCATTAAGATCATAAAACAAACAACAAAAATTACATGAACATGTACATTACACATTAAATAACAGTAAAAAAACATATAGGTTTATTCTTAAGAACTGTAAGTAACTCTTACAGTTCTTAAGAATCAAATTTAATGCAATGCCTGAGCTAATTGATTTTTGAAGATTTGAGTAATTACAGGTCTAATATGTAATAAATTTTCTTCATCAATATTTCTGTCTTTCAGTTTTTGTATTCATTAATGTTGAAAAGCCTAGCTCACAAATATGATGTCGAAAAGTGTAGCAAAATCTTAAGTGGTAAGCGTATTTATTCGAAAATGCAAGTTGAATCTTGTCTTCATTATAAAATGCGTACTGCGCAATATGCGAGGGTCATTCAAGTAGGTCTCGCTTTCATGATTTCGCGGAACATCAGTGATCCGGGGAACACCGGTTAACAACCACTGGTATATACAGAATTGATAAATAGAAAAACAAACATTTCAGGAAAAAAATTATTTTCGATGCACTTCATCTGATATCAGAAATGATTTTTTTAATCGAAGGCTGATATATGATAGATACTATATACATTATGAAATATATACAAAAATTGTTGAAAAATGATACTCTATACATTATGAAATATATACAAAAATTGTTGAAAAAATTTTCACAGATACTAAATAAATTTTTCGTTTCGATTTTCACTTTGGCTTCGATTAAAAAGTAGCTTTTTCGTCTTATCGAAAGCAAACGTTACTGCAAATTTATGCCTATACATTGATGCTCCTTTTGCATTCATTAATAAACTTTGCAGAATCACCAAATACTGTAAATGTAATATTCTCAGCATATAATTAAGAATGTCAACATTTCCAAAATTTATTAAATTCAAATCATTTTTCGGCTCGGTTTTTTATATTTTAAATCTGATTACTGTGAAAATTCTATATGAGTGCGTTCTGAGATAAAATTTATAATTAAATTTTATGAGAAACGAGAAAGTTTTTATATGGAAACTATTCTATAATCTCTTTATCGATAAGCCAGCTGTATTATAAATATTCCCTACAGAATAACGATTTATATTCATTAAATAACAGTCGTGTACAATTTTGTCAAAACTTATATCTTCACTATGAAAAAAACTAATAATTGGGAGTTGCCAAATCCGAAGGACAGAAAAACTTTCTTATCATTTTTCATTGTCTTTCAACGAGGAAGACGATGACAGCTTGACAATTACATCATTTCCTGCAGCCTTAGTGTACGAGAAATTTATAAAAGAAATTTATGCGTTTTACATATCTAATAATAATTTATTAAATTATGTGCGGGTCTAATTTTTATGTCATTATTTATGTACAGTTTACGGATATACACCATAAATTAAAAGCCAATATTTTTTCCAAGAACGTAAATTGGGAGATTGCCATTTAGTGCCATATAGTTTAAAGAGGAGCAACAGAAATTTAAGAAGCTATAAGATTTCTACTTTCTCTTTTTTTTTTGTGGTTCTGTAGCCTTTTGTCTATGAGAGTCGACTTTCAGGCAGGGAAATAACATCGTCTGAACGCAAAGTGGCGTCTGTTGAGCAGCATTAGGTGTCACAGCAATCTAACATATACCCCATTGATGTCTGCTTCCAAGTTATTTATAGGATTTGTGTGGGAGAGTTTTTATGCGTGGGAATGTCAGAAAAATTCTGTTTCGAAATAAAATACCTTAAACCAAAAATGCTGCTCTTCCGAATTTTTTGCTTCGAATTTTGGATTTATTTAATGCACTTTGCGATTTTTCTTCGTTAAAATTTATTCTGCATGGTCATTTAAACTTTATTTTATTATAGATTAATTTTAATTATTCATGCTTTGTTAATGTAAAATGTGATCCATAAATAATTTTCTCTCTTCCGACAGGTTCCAAGTTCGTCATGTCTGGACCAGATTTGACCATTTTATACAGTCAGGATGGTAAAGAATGGGATCAGTATCTGACAGACTGTTTTCAGCTCGATTCGGAACCATTAACTCTAGAAATAAACCATGAAAAATTGGAAGATCTGCCATTTCCTCTACCATGTTCCAGGATAGAAAATTTTTCCTCTTCGAAAGCCGTACTTATCATCTTATCGCCAGATTTTCTAGAGTACATAGATTCGCATCCTGCGGAAGTGTTCGAGTTGTGTAAAACGGTCAAACAGAATCGAACCGTGGCCATGTTA
Source organism: Olivierus martensii (assembly GCA_000484575.1). Lineage (NCBI taxonomy): Eukaryota > Metazoa > Arthropoda > Arachnida > Scorpiones > Buthidae > Olivierus > Olivierus martensii. The sequence goes on from AYEL01069891.1 coordinate 26,685, forward strand.
TGCGGTATAGTAGATTCGGATATTTCTACGTTTCACAAAGCATCTCTCGTATGTTACGATTCCTGGCCGCATCTCGTAGCTAGAGATCAAGATATGGATTTTGTAGTTTCGGTCATTCATACCACGCAAGAAATTATAGAAAGGACTACTGTGCAGAAACCGCAGTTTAAATTAACTCCTAGAAAAGTTAAAGAGGTGAGTGTTTTGAGTGTAACAAAGTGTATATCATATCATTGATTCTATGCCAACGTGTTATGAATTTTTATTAATTTACAAGTTTGCAAAACATTTTAAGAATAATAATTTTATTTAAGGCTCAAACGTATTTAATAACTATTTTGTATTTTTTTATGTTTGTACCATAACTTAGACACGAAAAAACTTGAAAAGAATGGTTGTTGATATTCGTAGGAATTTTTTAACAACTCGTTCGTTGCATTATTGCATTTTTATACAAGTTAAAAACAAATGATATTTTGTAGGATTTTTTAACAACTCGTTCGTTGCATTGTTGCATTTTTATACAAGTTAAAAACAAATGATATTTTGTAGGATTTTTTAACAACTCGTTCGTTGCATTGTTGCATTTTTATACAACTGAAAAACGAATGATATTTTGTAGGAATTGAAAAATTAACAATACTCATAGGATTTTTTAACAACTCGTTCGTTGAATTATTGCATTTTTTTACAACAGAAAAATTAATGATAAAATGCACATCATTAATGGCAATAAATATTTGTGACTTTTATCATATATTATTCGATATCCTCAATTATAATAAATTATAAAAAATTCTTAATATTTACACTTAATTTTTATGGTAATTTTTATTATAACAGTTATTATTATTATTTTACAAACGAAAAATTTTCTGAAAAAAATCTTTTCGTATAAATTCATGATTCAAGTTTTGATTTCTTATAATTTATTCGAATTTTTCTAGACTTTTGCGTATAAAGCATTTAAATATGTTCTTTGTGCAGCATTTTGGTTTTATAACCTTATTATTTTGCTTTATTTTTATAATTTACGATCGAATGATGTGATAATTCAAAGTATTTTCTAGGCATAAAGAATGTAAAACATTAAACATTTTGCAAAAATACTTAATTCAAAAACACGCATTAAGCAGGAAAAATATTTTTACACGATAGCAGTAGGGAGAAGAGTTTTCTTCTTAAAGCTCTCTCTGTTTTTGACATAAATACTTCTCTCTGCGAACAGAAAATCTCATTTTCTTTATATAATAATTTATGTTTCATTAAATAAAATATTTTGTCTAATGTTATTTTTCTAGGGCGTTTAGCAGATCGTTAGCACTTTCGCTAGTCTACTTTTTTCCTATTTACGTCGTCACATTGAAATTAGATCAAGCGACGACGTATCCATAGATAGATGAAGAGAGGACAACTGAAGGACCTCATAATGACGCATACAGACACATATACAATTCTTGCTAAAAATAATCACTCCAAATACTTAAATTTTATTGATACTCATCATTTTTACGTTAAATAGTTTGTTTTAGAATTTTTTCCCTCTCTTTTAAGACTTAGAATCTAAATTTTGGTTTAAAATATTTTTAGCAATTATAGCAAATTATATATATTTTCAGGGAAATGGCAAAGTATTTATTATCTTAAAGAAACCTTTGGACGAAACACAAAAAGTTCAAGTGCTTCTAGACGGAGACGGTGTTCACGAATTACCTGTGAAGCATAGGAATGCTTATACTCTGCAGTTTGTGATTCCAGGTATTTATTAATTTAAAAATATTCGTATTTTTCTGAAATGCATAAATGGAGAACACTTTAAATTTAAATCGCCAAAACTTCGATAAAAAATAATAATAATAATAATAATAATAATTCCATCTTGAAAAATTATTTTTTTATTCATTGTCTTATACCGATAAAATTTGACTTAATTAGAAATTTAATCACAAATTATAAAAATTAATTTGAAGTTTTTAAATCGTACCAGATTTCTGTCTCCTAAACAGTATATAGTACAGTAAACTCCCGTATAATGCGCTCTCCTATAACACGACGAAAAAATTGTGACTAGTACTCATATAATGCTATAAACAGTCCCGTATAACGTGTTGGATAAATTTTTTTTAACGTTACTTATCTGTTACCTATAATATCCGTTGAAATAATAAATATAATAATAATTAATATATAATTATAATAATACAAAACCAAACGATGTTTATTTCGTTTCCATGACGACTTTGACAACTTTTTTGTCAGCTTATACGAATTCGCATTTTCGGAATCCATGTGATGAGGGGTCTGCTTGTATATAATAATTTTTAAAATTTAGTTACCTGTATTCTGTTTTTTTTTTTTTTTTTTAATAAAGAAACCTTCTTTAAAACAAATTAACACTCTGCACACAAAATCATTTTCGAAACTAATGCATATCTCATTAGTAATATGCCGTCAGTACTAGAAGTCAGAGGTAAATTTAAATTTGCATAAAATCATCTGAAAATGCATGTCTCGTATAACGCGGAACGTCCCCCGCATTGTATGGGAGTCCATTGTATTATTAATTACTATATAACATATCAATGTATAAACAGTAAATATTATTGAATATTGCAAAAATTATGGCGATTAATGTTTCTATATCATAAAGATTCTGCCAGTTTTAAAATCCGACTCCGACTCCACCCAAAAACCTCCCGACTCCCCGACTCCCGACTCTGCAACGCTGCCTGTAAGCTCAGCCTGAGAAGCATGTGAACACCTTTTTGGAACCAACTGTACTATTTTTACTTATATGATTCTTAAAATAATCATACCTGTTATATTACATGACAATTTTGATTTATATAAAACAATTCCCAAAGCTGCCATGCACAAAAAACACTCTGAAATTATTTTCTGTGGAAACAATTGATCATTATGTTGTGCAATAAAATTTGTATGCACATTTCCAGCAATGAATTCTGGATGACTAGAAAGATCCATAAGAAATTCAACATTACTGTTCAAACCCATAATCTGCAAAATATTAAATGTTTAGTTGTAAAATACAATTTGTTAAATATCAGGCATATAGCATTAACTTGGCTTATACATAATTTTATTGATGAATATAATAATTATACATACATTGAATTCTGATAAAGAATGGTGAAGCTTTTGAAGTGCTGAAGATCTATCTGGACCCCACACAATCAGTTTTGCTATCATTGGATCATAATGAACTGAAACTTCATCACCTATAAATATTTAAAAATTAATAACAAAAAACTTTTATTTATATTATGAAATCATAAAAATAATTGAATTTAATAATAATAAAATTGTATTATATAGAATTTATGATCTCTTATCTGAAATGTTTTAAATATTAGTTTCATTTCAATTTTCAAGGTTTCTGATTTCTCTTCATGTAGCCATATCTAACCTAATGTTATATAGCACAGCCTCCCTTTGAGTTTTGTAAATTCAACTTTATGTAAAATATTTTCTATAATTTTGTTTTTTTTTTGATGTTTCCACTTATAACCTACAAATGTATTGAGTTGTTCAGAAAGTAATTTAGTTTTTTCCACGAGTGGAATTAGTTGTATTTTTAACTCACCAATTTTATTCTAGGCCATATTGTCATTATAAATTTTGACAGCTGACATTTCAAGGTTTATTTTTAAACAAAATATTGACAGTTTTTATATTAATCGGTGTAATACTGACCACTTATATTACGTACTGATATTTTATTATAAATACTGACCATTTATTTAAAATACTGATTAAAAATGTTTAAAAATACTGACCCAATAAATAGCAACTCTTAAGATAATGTCTTAATATCAAACTGAAATAATATTAGGGTGTTATCCTAAAGGTCCCCTAGTTTGAGTCATGGTTAAGACACGTTTTTATTTTAGATAATTATATTAGGTTGTTTGGAAAGTAATTTCGTTTTTTCCCATGAGTATCGTTAGCTGTATTTTAACCAGCCAACTTCATTCTAAGCCATATTGTCATTATAAATTTTGACAGCTGACATTTCAAGGTTTATTTTTAAGAAAAACTTTTTGATTCTGTGAAATTGTTTTCTGGTGTCATATCAAAAATGAAAAACAAAAAGGAGCATTTTCAGCATATTTTGCTTTTTATTATCAAAAAGGTAAGAATGCTGTTCAAGCAAGAAAAAATTATGTGAAGTGTATGGAGAAGATGTGTCATTCTGGAAGATCAGTTGAAAGTGACAAAGGCATTGATTAAAGCAAACTGCCAAATAATAACACAAGAAATTGCTAAGAGATTGAATTTGTCAAATTCGACTGTTCACAACTATATGAAATAACTTTGTTTCATTTCAAAGCTCGATATTTGGGTTCCAACATTCTCAAAGCAAGAGATTTGCTCCATCACATTGACATCTGTGATTTGCTGCTCAAACATCAAGAAAATGATCCGTTTCTGAAGCAAATCATAACTGGCAATAAAAAATGGATTATTTACAAAAATGCTGAATGCAAGTGATCATGGAGCAGAAGAGATGAGCCAGCTCAAAGCACTTCGAAAGCAGATATTCATAAAAAAGAGTGATGCTCCTTGTTTGGTGGGATTTCAAGGGTATTATTTTTTTGAGCTTCTACCAGACAATTCCACAATTATATTCTGACAATTTTGATATTAAAGATGCACCACATTCTGGAAGACCAGTTGAAAGTGACAAAGGCATTGATTGAAGCAAACTGCCAAATAATAACACAAGAAATTGCTAAGAGATTGAATTTGTCAAATTCGACTGTTCACAACTATATGAAATAACTTTGTTTCATTTCAAAGCTCGATATTTGGGTTCCACACATTCTCAAAGCAAGAGGTTTGCTCCATCACATTGACATCTGTGATTTGCTGCTCAAACATCAAGAAAATGATCCGTTTCTGAAGCAAATCATAACTGGCAATAAAAAATGGATTATTTACAAAAATGCTGAATGCAAGTGATCATGGAGCAGAAGAGATGAGCCAGCTCAAAGCACTTCGAAAGGCAAAATTTCATTCTGACAATTTCGATATTACAAATGCACCACGTTCTGGAAGGCCAGTTGAAGTGATGAAGACAAAATAAAGGAACTGATTAAAGCAAATCGCTGAATAACAATATGAGAAATTGCTATAAGATTGAATTTGTCAAATTCAACTGTTCATGACTATATGAAACAACTTGGTTTCATTTCAAAGCTAAATATTTGAATTTCATACATTCTCAAAGAAAGAGATTTTTTCCGTCACATTGATTCTATGATTTGCTCTCAAATGTCAAGAAAATGATCCATTTCTGAAGCGAATCATAACTGGTGATGAAAAATGAATTGTTTACAACAATGTTGAACACAAGCAATCATGGAGAGGAAGAGATGAGTCAGCTCAAAGCACTTCGAAAGCAGATATTCATCAAAAAAAGTGATGCTCTTTTTTGGTGGGATTTCAAGGTAATTATTTTTTTGAACTTCTACCAGACAATTCCACAATTCAGAAGTGTACTGCCGTCAACTGAACAAATTGAGTGATTCCATCAAGCAGAAGAGGCCAGAATTGATTAACAAAAAAACATAGTGTTTCACCATGATAATGCCAGACTTTATACAAGTTTGACGACTTGTCAGAGGTTGTTACAGCTTTGATGGGATGTGCTACTGCACCCACCATGTTTGCCAGATCCAGCACCCTCCAGTTATTATTTGTTCCAGTCTGTAAAGAATTCTTCAGATGGCAAAACATTTAGTTCAAATGAACTTGTCAAAAATCACTTGGTTCAGTTTTATGCAGGCAAAGAACAGAAATTCTACAAGCATGGAATCATGCTACTACCAGAAAGATTATCAGAAATTCCTATGAGCATGGAATCATGCTACTACCAGAAAGAAGGCAAAATGTGTTGGACTGAAAATGGTCAATATAAAATTAAATAAAATATATATATACTATAAAAAATGTCAATATATAATTAAATAAAATATTTATATACTATAAAAAAATTGTCTATTACCAGAAAGAAGGCAACATGTGTTGGACCAAAATGGTCAATATATAATTATAATGTTTAATACTATAGAAAAATTGTTGTTCATTTTCATGAAAAAAACGAAATTACTATATTACTTCGGATTTAAGCTGCACTTTTTATTCGGATTTTTAAAATGTAAAATTTGGGTGCAGCTTAAATTCAAAGTGAATATTTTAACATCTATTTCTTCCCGGCTCCTGTTCGTATGCGCATAGCATTACGATCGTTGATTACAATTTATTCGGTAGCATATTATGTATATTAGTACCTGATTAAGTAAATAAAAATGTTTCTTATTTTTCAATACTTATAATAATTCGTTTTTATTTTTTTCCAATTTTCCAACTTTGAAATCCTACTGTGGCATTTTATTTTTTCCAATTTTAAAATCCTACTGCGGCTTAAATTCGAAGTAATAGGTACTTTCTGAACAACCCTATAATTTAATTATCAAATAGAAATTTATAGTGTATTCATTATGTAGAGATGGAAAAATTACAGTTTAATTACAAAATTAAGATGAAACCATCCTTAGTCCAAATTATTCAAATTATTAAATTATAAATTTATTCAAATAACATTATCACTACGGTTATTTGACTTGAATTTACCTACAGTTATAAAAATCCATCAAAGAATCAAATTATTAAAATGCAAACATTAGAAGTTTAAATATCTAGAATTTTTGAAAGGATAAATCTTTAGTATTAATTTATCTTATTTAGAAATCAGTTTAATAGTCAAACTGTGAGAAAGTTAACTTTGACCTATCCTATTTTTATTTTATTATGCACTCTATTATTTATTTATAATCATAAAAATAATTCCCGGCGTATTTTTGGCTTTTAAAACAAAGTGTAAAACCATAGCAGTTTTCGTCATTACGATGATAGTCACGTGACGTTTTACTTCTCATTCAATATGGCAGCGGTACATGGTTCATTTACCAATTCTGAGGTAAATTTTTCGAAATATCTAATCGGTGCCGCTTTCGTCCATGGTTCTATTACAATTTTTGACCAGTTTGATGAGATCTATCGAATGATATCACATTTGGCAATTCCGTGAAAAGCAGAATCCAGCCAAGTTTTTCATAATTATGAACCTTTTAATTCTATATTTCATCAATAAATATGTGAATTTTTATTGCTAAAATAGTATGAGTGACCTTTAGTACGATTCAATGTAAAATGTACAAATTTATTCAGAATAATTTATTTAATTCTATATTACCACAGTGGCCAAAATAGCTGTTCTCGAGCCACATGCTGTTCTTTGTTACTTTCATGATGCTCCATATCGCGAAAGTCAATAGTTAATACGAAGTAAATACCTACAATAAATGAACAAATTTGTAATTTGTTCATTTATTGTAAATAGTAGTATCCATCTACACGAAATAATTCATGTGAAATATATAGTAAACAATTTTTGAAACCATTGTTAAGATTACCTGTAAAAATTGACGCAGCTCTCAAATATTTCACTCTTTGCTATGTGGCTCGTAGTGACATGAAATTTGGTTATCCCTGCTATATATATTATTTAACATTATTTGAATAGACAGTTGTTATATATAATTAAACATCTCGTTTTCAGAAACCTTTTGGAAAATCGTGTAATGGGTTTAAATCACGAAATTGAATAAATAAAGGCACGAAATAATTCACATTTTCACCACGGGAGAAAAATTTTTCATAAGTTTGATATCATTTATCAGAATTTCTGGTTATGTGATTTTCTTTAGATTGTGAAAATATTCAAACAGTATTTTTAGAATATTAGAAAATTTTCAAATTTTTAAAGCATCATATATAATGTGAGGAAGGAAAAAACCCTATAGTAAAAAAAAAAATGGATTTAGTTTGAGCAAATACAATTATTAATTGAAACGATTTTAAGCAACGATCTTTCAAATTTTATCGCAAACCATCAAATCCAATACTGCTACGTAAAATAATTTTCTTTGTATAACTTGATATTAGGTAAATCTGTTAAATTGTTTTAATTCTAGAGACTTCCCTATATCCTGTACATACACAGAACTGCAGCTTCAAATCATATTTTCTTTCTGATGAAAATATAAATCAAACTTTTTGTGATAATTTTCACTTATGGAATTGCCAAGTTTTAGTGTGTTTCATCGATTATTTAATATGCTTCAAAGATCAGAGTGTATGGTAAATTTAATTATAAATATCCTATATTTATGATAGCAGATGTTTTCGGAATGATAAATAATAAGTTCGTGTAACTGAATTAATTTAATTATTATTAGAAGCTACCAGATTTGATGTTCATTATAATGACTCACTACAATATTCTTCTCTGCATTAAATTGGCATTTTCTTATCTCAGTTAGGAAAAAGCTTTTTTGCTTAAGTAAATAACTTATCTCTCGACTTATTCATAGAATAATATCTTAATGAACAGCATTGCTACTTCCAGCAAAAATTCTGAATTTTACACTTGCAAGAATAAATAATCAAAGTTTTGCATAATTATAAGAAAGAGAATAGTCTGTTTACGTGTTTATTATAATTTTGCACATAAGTAATGACATCGAATGTGGTTCCAATGTGCTAACACAGGGGTGGGCAACCTTTCTTTTGTAAGGGGCCATATAGAAAAATTTATGGTGAGCCACAGAACAGAACAAAAAAAACAATGTAAGTATACATAGCGTTGGTATTAGATATAATAAAATAATGTGGCCTAGGCCAGAGGTTGCTACCCTTACTTTAGACTATTGGGTCAGGGACTCAAGAAATAGCGTTGATATTAGATATAATAAAATAATGTGGCCTGTGGGCCGGAGGTTGCCCACCCCTATGCTAACATTTGAATCTTAATTTTAATATATTTTGATGTTCCTGCCCCTCAAAAATATGAAAATATCGATTTTTTTTAACTGCATGCTGATTTGACGGGCTTTATACGTATACACTATTTTCAATGAGAAATAATTTTATTAAAAACATCAATAATTCAGTAAATTATTTTAATTACGAAGATAAGCGAGATGAAAAATCATGTGATGTTTTCAGTTAATAAATTAAATAAATCATAAAAACAAAGCTGATTTTAAAATTGAAGTTTGGGATAACCTTCATATAAATAGAAAGGAGAAGAATTTAAAATGGCTACTAATTTTGCATTTTTTCAGAAAAGTGGGTGATCAGTTAATGAACAGATCGGATAACGAACACTTTTTCGAAAGATTTTTATGTTCGGTTAACGAACACATGTTCGGATAACGAACACTTCACAGAACAAACCGTGGGACCCGCGGACTGACGGGAATGATAGGTCAGCCCGATGGCTGCGTGGCTTAACTTTCTGGAGGATCTGGGGTCCCACTCCTCCAATTTTTCAGGAGGGATCTGGACCCGGCCGGTTGTTAAACCCATCCTTTAATCTTCCGGTTGACCATCATGAGTATTGGTCAGCCTGTGATGATGGCGGCTCTATAAGTGGTCGCCGCCAGATAAAAATATTGCATGAGAATATTTCGGCTTAACTAATCTAACGGAATGACAGGCTTATTAGGCCTTTCTATGAGGATATTTTGGCTTAACTAACCAAACGGAATGACAGGCTTACGCCTTGGGCGTTCGTGGACTTATGGGTAAGGATGGAAGAACAGTAGTTTTTCCCGAGACTTATGCGTAAGGATGGAAGAACAGTAGTTTTTCCCGATTAAAAACTTATGGGTAAGGATGGGAGAAAAGTAGTTTTCCCGATTAAAATGTGGTTATGGGTAAGGATGGAAGAACAGTAGTTTTTCCCGATTAAAATGAACTGGAGACAATGTAAAATAAATCAAAGATTTATTAAAGAAGGTAAGAGAGAGATTTTACCTTATGGATAAGGATGGAAGAACAGTAGTTTTTCCCGATTAAAATGAACTCGGAGAAAAGAAAAGTAGTTTTCCCGATTAAAATGAACTCGGAGACAATGTAAAAGAAATCAAAGATTTATTAATTAAAAGAAGGTAAGAGAGAGATTTTACAATTTTTTGGTGTTAGAATGGCATCCATACCAGGTTCGCGGACTGACGGGAATGATAGGTCAGCCCGATGGCTGCGTGGCTTAACTTTCTGGAGGATCTGGGGTCCCACTCCTCCAATTTTTCAGGAGGGATCTGGACCCGGCCGGTTGTTAAACCCATCCTTTAATCTTCCGGTTGACCATCATGAGTATTGGTCAGCCTGTGATGATGGCGGCTCTATAAGTGGTCGCCGCCAGATAAAAATATTCTATGAGGATATTTTGGCTTAACTAACCAAACGGAATGACAGGCTTACGCCTTGGGCGTTCGTGGACTTATGGGTAAGGATGGAAGAACAGTAGTTTTTCCCGATTAAAATGAACTCGGAGACAACGTAAAAGAAATCAAAGATTTATTAATTAAAAGAAGGTAAGAGAGAGATTTTACAATTTTTTGGTGTTAGAATGGCATCCATACCAGGTTAAGGTCAATAGGCTTGGGGATCTCTACCACGACAATGCTATTAATCACTTCCGAAAAATCCTGAAGGAGAAAGAAAAGCAATCGATATTCGACAGATTCTTTATCGAAAAATAAACATATAGATGAAAATGCAAAACTATGTATGTATATATTATTGTTATTACATATAAATAAACGTAGTAAGAAATTATATAATTTTTTATTTGTTTTTTGGGGTGTCTGGAACGAATTAATCAAATTCCCATAAAAACCTATGGTAAATCGATGATCGGTTAACGAACAATTCGGATAACGAACATTATCTTGGAACGGATTATGTTCGTTAACCGATCACCCACTGCTAAAAAAAGATGGGATAATGAAAGAGGATTTTTATATACTATATATTTGTATCCTCTAATCATAATATATGGGAATTTCATTCAAATGGTAGAGCCTATCATAATTACAAAATATATCGTTCTGATATAATAAACAGGACGTAGTGTTCGTGTAGCTAATGAACTAAGAATTTATAACCTTTTTTTTTGTAATCGTACAGAGGTTAGGTTTAAAAAATGGCAGAAACAAAAAATAAAAAAGACATAACAGACAGATATCATGTTGCGTGCACTGCATCCTTCTGTTAATACTCTGAAATAGAAAAGGCTAGTTATAAATAATGATGGACATAACCAATCATGTCTTATTTTTTGATAGCGAAAAATGAGAAAATGGATTACTTATTGATTATAGTATTTTAAGTAGTGCTTTTGAGAAACTGTGTCTACGAGAAAACATAATAGTGTAGTAAAAAGAATTAAATGATGAAAAGATTCGGAACAACTATCGCAGGTTATTTAAATGTGCAGTTTTAAGGCGCATCCCACCGTGTTGGTACTATGCGGCAACATTCCAGTTCCCACTCCTGGTGGGGTCAGTCGTCAAGTGGAGGATGGGATTCAGTGAGACGGCCCGGAACCCTCCTGAAAAAGAAGGCTCCGAGGCTAAGATAGGCTCTACATTTGAATGAAATTCCCATATATTATAATTATCGTGAAGTGTAGGACTCGGGAATTGAACCGAATTCTCCAGGGTAGAAGTAAAGCACGCGGTCATCTGACCTACAATTATCGTAGTTTGGAAGTATCGAGGAACAACTTCGATATTCTAGCTGACTTTTCTGCTTATTTATACCAGAAACTGAAATGGTCTTGCCACTTAATAATCGAACAACGATTGTAAAGTGGCTTTAGAAAAACTAATCTAGTATAGGGGCATTCTATGTATCTGTATGCATGAATCAACCTTTTCCTTGTATAAAAATAATACAGTACTAAAATCTCGCGCTATCATATAGACCAGTGGTTCTCAACCTTTTCGAGCCTAGCGCCCCCTTGGGTGAATACGATGTTTTTGTTCCAGCGCACCCTTTGAGAACGAGAACGCCCCCTGGGGGCGATATCGCCCAGGTTGAGAATCACTGATATAGACCAGCGTTTCTCAAACTATGGGTCGCGACCCCAAAAGGGGTCGCGAAGCGAATTGCTGGGGTCGCAAAAATTAAATTCAAACACTTGAATTTCAGTATATATGTAATTTTACAAACGCTCAATATTTAACGTATGACAACATATGAATTTTCAGTGTAATTGGCTGATTGTGTTCATCTTAATAGGTGTGTAAATGATTTATGTACTTTTGCTGATTGTGTTCATCTTAATAAGTGTGTAAATGATTTATGTACTTGTTTATGAATTTTCAGTGTAGTTGTTTGATTGTGTTCATCTTAATAAGTGTGTAAATGATTTATGTACTTGTATGGTTGTGTTCATCTTAATAAGTGTGTAAATGACTTATATACTTGTACGTTATTGTTCATCTTAATAAGTGTGTAAATGATTTATGTACTTGTATGTTTTTTGATTGTGTTCATTTTAATTAAGTGTGTAAATGATTTATATACCTGTATGTTTTATTTCATATTTAAATATGTGTATAAATGATTTATGTATTTGTATGTTTTATTTCATATTTAATACCTGGGATCGGGAAAAATGTCATAATGAAAAATGGGGTCATGAATGAAAAAAGTTGGCAAAAAATGTCGTAATGAAAAATGGGGTGATGAATGAAAAAAGTTTGAGAGCTAGTAATGAAAAATGGGGTCATGAATGAAAAAAGTTTGAGAAGCGCTCGTAATAAAAAATGGGGTCACGAAAAATCTCATAATGAAAAATGGGGTCGTGAATGAAATGGGGTCATGCATGAAAAAAGTTTGAGAAGCGCTGATCTAGCAGATAGGGTCGCGAAAAATCTCGTAATGAAAAATGGGGTCGTGAAGGAAAAAAGTTTGACACGCCTGGGGTTGCGAAAAATCTCATAATGAAAAATGGGGTCGTGAATGAAAATATTTAATACTTGGGGTCGTGAAAAATCTCGTAATGAAAAATGGGGTCATGAATGAAAAAGGGTTGCGAAAAATCTCGTAATGAAAAATGGGGTCGTGAATGAAAAATGTTTGAGAAATGTTGGTATAGACAATAAATCGGCGAGTGCGTATTTCGTTCGCCATGAAAATTATAGACGAACTAGACAACTGTATAGGGCGCAAGCCATGAAGGGGGGTGCAAAGGCTTCAAACTTTACTAAAATATCAAAATTAGATAGTGATATATGATTTAGGTATCGATTCCTTTTTCTTATCCCTCACACATCACACTATTTTACTATTTAACTCTTAGTTGTTTTTTGTTCCTTAACTTCTACACCAGATTTAAAGGAACTGGTAGAATATTTTGCAAAATTGAAGGCAAGAAAAAATAAAATTTGATTTTTATATATTATACAAATATACAATTTTAAATTTAAAAAGTAAAACTTATTTTGGCATGCTTTATTATGCTTTAATAATTAATAATAAATCATTCCAAAATAAGTTTTATTTTTTAAATTTAAAATTTCATTTTAAAAAATATCCAACTTGTGAAATAAGGGGCGCACTTGTAAACTTTGCCTAGGGCGCAGAATAACTTGGCGCCGGCCCTGACTACAATAGAGTCTCCCTAATCCGATACATATGGGACCGGTACTTGTAAGATTTCAGAGATTTGTCGGATTACTGGATGCTCAATGAAAAAAAAATGGAATTACACCAACAAATACGCTCAGTTTATTAAAACTTTTCTGTCACTGCTCTTGTTGTTCAAATATTCACAAACCTCTTACAGTAAACGGTGCACTGAGCTTAAAAATTTCTTCGACTATAATGCCTGCGCAACGAACGAATAACGATTGAAAATTTGATTTTATCAGTCTCTCTCTCGCACATCGACAAGTTATGACATGAAAATTTCACATGGGCATGGCGGTGGTTCGCAGAATGTCGAACTAGAGATTCAACTGTACACTGTATTCGTGAAATTAGACTCTGGAACCTGATGCTAAAATTTATCGATAAAATTAATTTTGTTTACTATTACTGTATTTTTAATTGACTTTAATCTATATTTTACAACTTTCTATGATCGACATTTCTCAAAATGTGCTTAAGCCATACTGTATTAAGTTTCTTCAAGTTATTTGTTTGATATACGGGATGGAACGCAATGATTAATGTTGATTTAGTACAGTATATTTTATTGAAGTTTAAGTATTGTTTCTGATTTTCAGACGGTCAGACTGAACAATCCGGATGCCGAAAAATTTTCTAATGGACATGCTGAAAATTTTTGTTAGGACCCGTGGTCACTTCATTTTCCCTTAAATATTATATTGCATATTATCTATAAAATGCATGTTGTCTTGAAAAATGCAGTAATTTGCTTAAATAATTAATAAAAAATTGTTTTATAAATACCATTCGTAATTAAAAATTACATTTTATTTTTTGTGTGTGAAAATCCTATTGGTAAACCCAAATAATACAGCAGTAAATGTAAACCATAGATCGTTGATGTTGATGTAAACTAAGGATATTTTAAACATCCTTGATGTAAACACCAGCAATTGTACGAATTAGAACTATAAGCAAGATGGCGGACTTCCGGAAAACTGCATACAGGAAGACCCCGCTTAACGCTGTTTCGATATAACGCGGGTTTTTTTTTTCGAATTCTATATATTTATTGATTCACTTTGGCATAGATTTTCAAACCGTTATTCTTACATAAGTCCGAAATCGCAGGAATTTGTTGCATCGATACTCTTATGCCATCTCACAGTACGTTTGATATCAATACAGTACAGCAGTATATACGAAAGTCTGCTGCGGTCAGAGTTCATATATATATGATTGGTCATCATTATTATTTTACAGTAATAAAAATAACAATTGTCCCATTTTAGTTTTAACCCGAATGCTGTCACTTTATATTTCCTCGAAGTTAGAACGTTTTTCTTTCATCAATATTTTTTCATTGTTTATAGTTTACTGCAATCTGATTACTTCTTTTTGTTCTTAAAACTTTTTATTTTCTAATTTTAAGAAGTTTTTTATGAATGAATTATGAATACAAATCGATATTAGCGATAAAAAAATGTCTATAATTAATGTATGATAATAGTAATGATAGCATTTTTTTATTTTGTAACATGTATGTATATATTTTTTATTCACTGTCCCGTTTCACCTATCCTCATTATTTACGTGTTAAAATGACCTCGTTTAACGTTGTTTCATTTAGCGCTTTGTTTCCTTGGAACGTATCCCCCTCGTTAAAACTTTGTTTTTTCGGAGCATATCCACGCGTTAAACAGGATCCAGAAAAGTGGCCCCCTCACATCTCGTCTCCCGCATTAAACAGGGTCTTACTGTATTACGTTTTATAATTAATTTCTATTTCAGAAATTGAAATAAATAAGCATTTCCTATTTTTAGTCTACTTTCCAGGGGAAAGTATAAGAATCAAAAGATATTTCAATTTGCTTAGATTCTGTTGCATTATTAGCTGGATTGGTCAATTGCGGATCTCATTACTTGGAATATTTTTAACCTGGCTAACTCCTTTATAAAAATGAGAAGCCTATACTTTATTTGAATTATGACTTATGATGAAAAATTGTAGATTTTCTGATTTTTTTGAATCCAAAATAATCAGAAAATTATCTGTATTTGTAGTGAAAGTCTGAAAATTATTCTTTTATCTGCAGTGAAAGTTGGGACAACTTTATGTATTTCCGTATGTGATATAGATGGAACCTTAGATCTTTAAAAACTGTGTTAATAAGTTAGTATAAATATCAATGCACTAAGTACAATTTTAACTTTTTAAATCATTGCTGTCGGCCAGATGGCCATGTGATAAAGCTTTGGCTTTACCTTTGGAAATCCAGGTTCCACACACCTAGGTTTTCAGGAGGGGTCTGGATCCAGCCCGTTGAACCCCATCCTTCAACCATCCAGTTGACTCCATCATAGGTGTTGGCCAGCCTTTGATGGGCTCTACAAGTGGCTGCTGCCAGATACAGAATATCCCATGAGAATATGGCATCTTAATCTAACTAACATAACCTTAAATCATTGCTATTATATCAAAAAAATAATAAATTGCTATCAGTATTAACTGTTATGATTTAATATCTGACTTTGAACATGGCATTCTTTAGTAAAATTAATTATGTCATAATCACAGTATATATCTTGCAAAGAGAAATTATCCATAAAACAATATTCTATAATCATCCCAGAAACAACCATTAACTATATACCACCTTATACTCAGATCATTTCAACCACTTGGGCATTATCCTGTTTTAGCTTATGGAGTTGTCTCCTACTCTTTGTTTCATCCAACAAGCTGTGGTACCTGGGAGCAGTTTATAGGTATATTTCATTAGGCCTCAGTATTTCTTTTCTTCCTGGATGTGCTTTACAGAAGTACTCATATGCTTTGTGCCTGATGCTTTATGATGTAGCAAATAAGGTTTGAGTGCTATGAGTCACTGGAAAGTATTGGACATCCAGTAATTACTCCTCATACAGGGAAAAATATTTGAATTTATTCAGAAAAATCATTTTTATTGAGATAGCAGGGGTAATAATGGCATTTTGGACTCAACAATACAAACACTGTCATTATAAACTATGGGCAAATAAAAAATAGTTTGCATTGCTTTTGGAAAGCAATTCATGCTATTTTTCATTCACATGTGGTGTATTTTTATTATATTATTAATTAAAATTAATAAAATTCATTTCATTATTACAACAGAAGATGATAAGCCAACAAAATACTGCATATCAATCTGCTTCTATGTATTGCAACTTGATATGCTATAAATTTCTACTGTTATAGTTGAGAAATCAAACTTATAATGGGATTTATCTTTTAAAAGGAGAGTCAGTTTATACATAGATCAATCCATGTAATATATATAATTAGTTTGACAAATATTAGTCTCTGATGGCTAAAAACTTTGTCTAAATAGCTGGCTTCTACCAAAATGAATAGTTTACCAATAAATCACTGTATAAATAACATCTGAAAGTTTTGTTATTTATTTATTTTTTTACATTCTAATAAAATCAGAGTAAGTATATATATATATATAGCCATATGTTTTACATTAAAAAAGCTATGTGTTTCCTGTATAAATTGAAAAATTCCTAAGAAGATTACATTATTTAAAGTCTCCAGGCAAATGCATTGTTAAAATTTTCAAAGAGATTCTTAAATCATTTTTGGTTTCCTAATAAATGTGATTCTATAGTTGCTTTTTTCTTAAATTTTTTCTATTAATTTTATAAAATCTTTCAATTATAAGCATTATTTTAATACTTTTATTCTTATAATAGATTGATATACAGTATTTTTTCCATATCAATCTATTTCATATCAGTCTACTGCAATTTTAGCATAATATTTATTAAAATTGATAA
>AYEL01069893.1:0-24209 GCA_000484575.1 Olivierus martensii
TTATGGCTCCCAAAAAAGTTAAAAGTGTTAGTGAAGGTAGTGTTAAACATGCTTTCTTCTAATATTACTGTTATATTTATTTCTTTTCTATATTATTTCCACACATAAAGCCGTAACCTGTTAAAAATTTTTTCTAGGAAAAAACATATCATTTGGATTTACATTAATTGCAATGGGAAAAAGTGATTCGGATTACGAAACTTTTGGATCACGAACAGGGTCAAGGAACGGGATTCGGATTACGAACTTTTCGGATCACGAACAGGGTCAAGGAGATTGTGGTAAACCAATGTACTACTGTACTGATTTTCATTAAAAATCCATCCAATTTGGAAGCTGCCACTTTTATGATCCTCTTTTGAATATAAATTTTTTTCAAACAATATGTGAAGAGCTATTTTTTTTCAGCATGAAACACTCAAATGGTCACGAAATAATGATTTTTGAGGCATGAAATAAACATTGGAAATTTAGCTTCCCCCCTTTGGGATGAAATTTTGGGTGCCATATTTTTTCTGAACCAGTTTAGTGATCCTCTATAACAGTGGTGTTCAACCTTTTTTACTATGCGAGCTACTTTTCTATACTGTGTTATTCGGCAATCTACTCTCTTATATAAATCACTTTACCCAACTTGATGCCTGATTTTGCATAACTATGCAGTTAAATGCACCAGAGACTTCTTCTTCTTCTTCAGAAGATCCAATCTCCCAGCCCTTAAACTTTAAAGAAACAAATAAATTTTTAAATACACAAATAAAATTTTTAATCACTTTTAATTATTTTAATGTAACAAATAAATATTTTATCCCAATATATTTGTTTTATTTCTTTATTTTAGAAAACCAAAGTTAGAAAAAATAATAGATTGATTACAAACTCATTAAGTTACAGGAAATGCTGGTTGATTAAAAAAAAAGTTAATGTGAAGTTTGGCATTGTTTGGAGCTTGCAATATTTTCATAATCAGTTTGATATCAAGAATTGGCCAATGGCAGACAATCATCCAAATAATCATTTGTAATTTGATTTCTTGATTTTTATGACATTCGTATTGAAAAAGCGGATTCTGACAAGTATATCAATCCGAAACACGACTGAATTTTTTGCGCAATATCAGTTAATATTGGAAATTTTTCATGTGTATACTATTTTTGAGCAATATCAGTTAATATTGAAAACTTTTCATGTGTATACTTCCAAATGATAAAAAAATTATTGATTTGACAATTTTAATAAAAAATAAACAAACAATAGCAATATACTTAAACAGAATTAAAAAATACTACAAAATAATGATAAATAAATTTTTATATTTTCAGTTTTAATTAAATTTATGAGTAGAGGAAAAAACAACAGATCGACCAAAAATCGCTCCACAATCAACAGGTTGAATCCCCTGCTCTATAACATTTTAAAATTTCAGCTTTCTTGGTCATAGAGAAGTACTCATTATTCTTACATACATACATGTTCTGTAAAAATTTATTTATATAGATTATTTTATGAATAATGAAACATTTTATAATATGCTAGATGCCATATCTGTTCTTTTGCTTGTGGAATCTATTAAATAATTTTGTACTTTTTAGAACAATAAATTACCCAAAAAGAAAATGTAGCTAGAACTTAAATTACAGGTAGTCTTTGACTTATGACAAACTCATACTTATGGTGGTGATGCCATTGATAAATTCTGTTATTTGTCAATGCAATTGATCTGGGTTCAATTCCCAGATCCAATGATATATAGAAAATATCCTTTTTTTGTTTGATTCTTGAAATTTTGTGTCCTTTTATATTCATTAAGATAATACATAGTGTATTAGTTGAAGCAGCCATCTTACTTTGTAATGCAGTCAGTTATGGTGCTGTTTTCTCCATTTTGATGATGCATCAATTTTGGACTTCTCCTCTTCTATATAGGATAATTGTCACTTCTAAGTTTCTCTGACAAAAGATTTGTACTATCTCTAAAGCAATTGCCATTTTTCATTCAAGAAGAATCCATAATTTCATATGTGATTTAGTGTTTGAAGATATAAAATATGATTTATGCACCCTATATAATGGGCTCTAAAAGCAGCTGTAGTATATAAACACTGTTTGACTTTTGCAGTCTAATTTTTTGCCATTTATCAATAACAGTTTTTTAATTTTCATGGAAATATAAGATAAATAATAATTTTCAATATTTTGATGTAATTCAATCCTGTGTGTCAAAGCTGCCATATTGAATGTTTGTTTTTTAGACATTTCTAGAGAACCTTATCATAAATCTTATCATTATGCCAAATTTCAGCTTTTAAGTCATTTAGAAAGGATCAAATAATTCATGCAGATAGACATCCACAGATTGTCTTTCAGATCTTTGTTTCATAATGGGATCACATATTTGTCTGCATGTTTATATCATAAGTATGTCAAGGAATGAAAAGGATTCTTATGGTAAAAACATGCAAACTGGTTATATATGTAATTCCATTATGAAACAAAGATCTGAATATCTGTGAATATATTGGGGTAACAAGAAGAAATTTCAAAGCTAGATTATTGGAACATAAGACCAATATTGAGAAAGACTACCAACAGGTAGCTTTGTCAAATAAAATTTATGAGAAGCATAATGAAGTAGAACAAGAAGCTAAAGTAATTAAAAACATTTAAAGACTTTCATGAAGCCCTTTTTAAAGAAGCTATCACCATTCTACAAATAAGTAAATAATATAATGTAATCAACCAGTTACTGGAAGATAGCATATCTAATACCTGGATATTCACAATTAATAAGAAAAAAGTTATAAATGCTAACAAGCTTCCTTTAAACACATATTTCTGCATTAAATATAGTAATTTATAATACATGGTCTTGCGTTTTACAAACTGGTATGCACTGCGAAAAAGTTCGTAAATGGGAATAATATTTAAAAAATTGAAAAATACAATTTTCATTAACCTTTATTTGCTAGAATTTCCAAAGAAATCTTTAATTTTTGTTTGCTTTAGTGTAATACTTTGATAAACAATAGCTTCCATAGAATCAATGCAAGCAAGATGTCAGTTATCATCTGCTTAAAAAATTAATGCAAACCTGACAGCCATTCAGTGGGTTCTTTAAGTGTAGGTCTTGGGATGGCCTCACATTCTTCATCGTCATCAGATTGTTCTTCTGTATCCGGGTTCAAAACTTGCTTAATTATCTCATTGTCCGATATTTCTTCCATGCATACAATATTTTTGTCTATATCCAAGAAGTCCTGAAATATCAGGTCTTCAGGCACTTGTGGGAACCCTGTGATGAAGTTCTTGTAGCAGGGCTTCATCAGATTGTGGTCACTGTTTGAGATTTCTTCTTCTGCAACCACATCTCTACTGAATCCTGTATAATGAAAAGAGTTAGCAATTGTTGTTTGAGAGACATCACTCCATGTACTAACTGATAAATGCATCACGCTGAGTAAACTGATCTTGTAGCTTTTTCCATGTTCAAAGTTAAGAATAACTCTTTAAAAGCATTCGATGATATTTTCGTTTGAAACATTGAATTATGCCCTGATCCATAGGCTGCAAAACAGAAATAATGTTTGGTGAAAAGAACTTGTTCCAGATTGTTTTCAGCACACTGACCTCAATGTAAGAAGTACTGTGAGGAAGTTAACTCTGACCTGTCCTATTTTATTTTATTATGCACTTTATTAGACAAATTAACATTAATTTGTTAATTGACATCATAAAAGGAGAAGGACATTTGTTAGTAAGACTGGTCTATGCTTACAACTCGCATTAATCGCCGAGCTTTGTTAGTAAGACTGGTCTATGCTTACAACTCGCATTAATCGACAGCTTTGTTAGTAAGACTGGTCTATGCTTACAACTCGCATTAATCGAATATTTGCTCGCACTAAGTGAAAAACGGTATCATTTTTATAAGTCGCACTAATCGAATATCGTAACTGAAAAACGGTATCAATTTTATAAGTTGAGATCGGAAGAGCGTCGTGTAGGGTCTATGCTTACAACTCGCATTAATCGAATATTTGCTCGCACTAACTAGTCTATGCTTACAACTCACATTAATCGAATATTTGCTCGCACTAACTGAATCTATGCTTACAACTCGCATTAATCGAATATTTGCTCGCACTAACTGAAAAAAAAGGTATCATTTTTATAAGTTTACACTTAGTGTTTCTGATTTCCCGGCCTTTGAATCATTTTTATAAGTAGCACTAATCGAGGCCTACCTGTATTTTTGCTATCATTTTTGTAAGTCGCACTAATCAAATAAAACTCACACTAATCGAGGCCTACCTATAGTTGCTTGACAAATTTAATAAATATGTGTATTATTCAAACTCGCACTAATCAAGGCCTACCTGTATATCAGATTTGAATTCGCACTAATCGAGGCCTACCTGTACATAAGATCGGAAGAGCGTCGTGTACACTAATTGAATATCGCACTAATTGAGGCCTCCCTGTATAAGAATTTTCTGAAAAACGATGTCAATTTTATAAGTCGCACTAATCGAAATCGCATTATTCGAACTCGCAAATTTTTATAAGTCGCACTAATCGAATATCGCATTATTCGAACTCGCATTTTATAAGTCGCACTAATCAAAATCGCATTATTCGAACTCGCACTAATTTTGTAAGTCGCACTAATCAAATATGGTATCAATTTTATAAGTCGTACTAATCGAAATCGCATTATTCGAACTCGCACTAAACGAGGCCTATCTGTATAATAATAATTGCATTTCCAAATCTTCCAATTAAGTAAGAGCTGTATTGTACATATATGATATTTATACGATCTAAATATAAATGTACTATATTTTGGCAATATTTAATAATAACAAGCAATACAAATAACTTAAATATTTAATGTATCATTGAAAAAATATATCACCTTTCAATAATATTGAAAAAATAATCGTATTTGTTTTACAATTACTGAGTTTTTATTAAAATAGCTTTTTAATACACAGTCTATTCGTTTTTTTTTGTCAACAGATGACGCTACATTCCATTCAGGTGCTAAACGAATTTTGGTTTGGATACAAAAATTTCAGAAATGGAATTTTTGTGCCCAAACTTATGTAGATCTATATGAGTTTTGTCTAATTTTTGTTGTTCTTTCAACCAAACAAATGTCAAAAGACTTGAAATGAATTACTCGAGGTATATTTTTCATGCCCGCAGGGATCCTGTTTTGGAATATTTTAATCGACAGTCTTCTCCAGAGTAACTTCCTGAAATATCATTTTATTACAGCCATTGCAGACGATATCCTTATCATCATTTCGGCTCCGCAGTGGAAAAGAAGTGTAATCTGGTTTTAGAGATGAAGTAACCAAATGGGGAAAAGACCATGGCCTTCAATTTAGTCCCGAGAAATCTTAGGCGATTGTATTTTCCAAATTCAAAATCGACAAGACACCACCCTGTATAAGAATATGTAATAAATCTATCCACTTTGTTCAAAACTTCAGGTACAGTCGGTTCCATAAAGTTTTGTACCTACCTCGTAGGGGCTAAGCTCACCGGAAGTTGATCAATTGTAAAGTCAGGTACTTGTACCGAGATTAAACTGGATGTCTCATCATTATCTTAAGGATAAAGCGATTAATCTATTCCATTAGATAGCAAAAGTGTCCAAGAAAAAATGGGGCCTTTCCGGCCCTTGTCTTCTCCGAATTTATAAAGGCGCAATAGTTCCCTTTCTAGCTTTTAATATCCAATCTTGGAGAGAGAGAATAGAGTCATTTCTCTAGAATTCTGAAGTCAATTTAGCAACAATTGCTTCTTTGCTGCACTGGAGCTAAACTGGATGTCTCATCATCTTTATCTTAAGGATAAAGCGATAAATCTATTCCATTAGATAGCAAAAGTGTCTAAGAAAAAATGGGGCCTTTCCGGCCCTTGTCTTCTCCGAATTTATAAAGGCGCAATAGTTCCCTTTCTAGCTTTTGGTATCCAATCTTGGAGAGAGAGAATTTCTCTGAGTCATTTCTCTAGAATTCTGAAGTCAATTTAGCAACAATTGCTTCTTTGCTGCACTGGTGCATTCCGCACTACCTCCACAGAGGCACTTTGTGTGCTGGCCGGCGTCCTTCCTATTGAACTCATTTCTGAATGAAATTTCAATCTCATCAAAAACACAAATGTGAAAAAATGGGCCAAGTTCTATTCTAGCAGTTTGTTTGGTATGAAAAGAATAGAAATCTAAAATAGTGTCAAGTTCCATTCCTACCCCAATGTCAAAAAATGAGATAAAAATACTGCAATAATTTCAATATAGTGTCACCTCTTTGAGGTTTTCCTTGGCAAGTATTTTAGATATATTAAATTACCAATCTATCATAGATATTAAAACATGCCAAGTAAAACCCTGAAGAGGTGACACTATATTGAATTTTTTTCAGTAATTTAATCTCATTTTTAAACATTGGTGTTGGAATGGAACTTGGTACTGTTAGAGATTTCTACTCTTTTGGTGGCCAAACAAACTGTTAGAATAGGTTAACTTGACTCTAACTCTGCTTTCACTACTAGAAACATAAAACTCAAGCACTGTAAGCAGTATCTAGATTTATTTTAAAAGAAACGTCTTCGATCTATTACAGATCCTCTTCAGCTTCCAATCATTTTCGAATTTAAAATGTTTGGAAGCTGAAGAGGATTTGTAATAAATCGAAAACGTTTCTTAAAATAAATCTAGTTACTTCTTATAGTGCTTGAGTTTTATTTTTCTGTTAGAATAGGACCTGGCCAATTTTTTCACATTTGTTTTTGGTGGGATATTACTATTTTTTGCTAACAAATTAGCAAAAAATAATGATTATTTAATGTGCATATACAACATATTAAATAAATAATAATATGAGCTAAGGAACTTAGCCATTTTTCACATTTATGTTTTTGGTGAGATTTGTATTTTCAGAATTTTTTCTGTATTTTATCCTAAGACCTATACTTGTGCCAAACTTCAATTCTGTACGTCTACGGGAAGCACTCAATATTTTTGATGAGCAAGTCAGTTCCAAAATTTGTGATTTCCCCTATCTCTTAGACACTGAAATGCTTGAAATTTTTACAGGGCCATGAGGAAATAAAGCTTAACAACATGTACTGTACATTTTTCATGATACTAACTTAAGCTGAAGCGAAGTTATGGAGGTAACAAATAGGCCTTAATTTGGTTCCTGTAAATGTAAACAGTGCGCACTGCCATGCCCTTTTTCTGAAGCAATGCAGCTCGTCACCTATATAGCAGTTTTTTTTATAATAAATATCTGAAAGCGCATAAGTGGAAACTGCATAAATTGGGAATCTACTGTACTTTGTACTATTAATATTCAAATTAGTTGAATGCCTTTACAAAATTGTCATATATCCTTCAAAGCCTTAATTTCTGGATTACTTTTTTTTAGGAAATGTCTTATTTCTGTATATCTGAATTTCTTTTAAATTTTGATAGAAATGATTTATACATACATAGTCTGTCCAACATTATTTTATCCTTGAGTAAACAGATTTCGGGGGTGTCCAGTGATATAGTCCATCATTTGCTAAGTTTTCAAGGATAATTATCTATCATAAAAGTCTACCAAGATTGCACAAAACATGTACAAAAGTAAATTAGTAAAGTAGTTAATTTTTTGTTATGAAAAGAATGTTTTTTTTTTTATAAATTTATTGGAAGTGTGTGCCTATTATAATTTTTATATTAATAAACACATAAAAAGATAGATCCAAGACATTTTAATGATGCACAACTAAATGAACTTAAGAAAATGGTGTCCTCATGAACGTGTTAAGCATTTTTTCTTATTATATTTGGACATGTCCCGCATTCCAACATAAAATATCTGGTCACTTTATATTAGTATAATGAATTCACAGAACACTTAATTAAAAAGTTTCTTAACATTTTTGAATTCATAGAATCTTTTAATAAGCATCAAAGTATCTTCTGAAGTTTATTAATAATTATTTTTAATTTTTATTTAGCAGTGTGATGTATGATTGCAAGCATTAAATGTGTGTTAAAAAGTTATTATTTTTATTTGACTTTGATAATGTTCTACTCAATAGTTAAACAACATGCTTGAAGATGAATTTTAAGTTCTGAAAATTTTGTTTCTTTAATTTGGATTTTAATTTTCGCTATTTCAGTAATTTAATCTCATTTTTAAACATTGACTTTGATTTTGAAACTTTTATTTGACTTTGATAATGTTCTACTCAATAGTTAAACAACATGAAGATGAATTTTAAGTTCTGAAAATTTTGTTTCTTTAATTTGGATTTTAATTTTCGCAATTTACGATAAAATTATGTATAACAGATTAGTGTATTTGATATTGCATAGATATGTTAATCTCCTTTTTTTTGTTTTTCAAATAGAGTACATTTATATCATTGCAAAATATTATTACAGTGAAACCCCGCTCGTGCGTTCCCGTATCGTACGACTTTCCTGCTGCTCGTGCGTTCCCGTATCATACGACTTTCCCGCTTTAAACGTCTATTTTTGAAGTCCCAACATATTCTTATACATGCAATGTAAAACTTTCCCTTTTCCTACGTTTTAATTATATAACGTTTTTATTATGACGTCATCAGAGTTCTTTTTTTTATTATGACATTATCAGAGCTTCCTTCTTCGTGTGTTTCCCCGCTCGTTCGACTTTTCGGGCCGGTCCCCGAAAAGTTTCAAAATCGGGGCACTATAATATTCATATTTGAGAAAAAATTTGTAAATCTGGAAATAGTTAAGTGGGGTATGAAAATGGGTATAATATACATATTCCAGTTAAATGCCTTTTATTAAAATCCAAATTAAAGATTTTTATTATTTTATTAGAAAATTTTTCTATTTTTTAATCACAATACCTATTTCTTTCTCAAATATCAATGATTTGATTCCACAAAACAATAGAATAATTCAATTAACTTGTACCATATATAAATAGATATATCTGTAATGTAATATTTTTATGATAATGTTATTAGTGGTATGCCAAAATAAATAACTGATACACTTTTTATAAAAGGACTTTTTAAAATTTCACTATTGTATTAAATATTACAAATCGACTTAATTTACATTTATAGAATAATCTAATCTAATTTAATACTAAGTTCCTGATGAAGATTGAGTACTATTTTGACTTTCTTTTTGCCGCATTTTGAGTTCTTCGTCTATTCTTTCTTTAGCTCTGACTACCTAAAAGTAAATAATGATCATTTACATATATTTTCAATCACACTATTATCATAAACAGTGCTTATAACTAATTTTTCAATATTATACAAATTTAAACAATTTAGATTATTCATATTTTTAAATTAATAATTGACTGCAAAAGTTGATTCCGAAACTGTTGAAATCAGAAGTATTTAATTTAAGAAATGACTCCAGGGAACTCATTATACCATTTCATACATTATCTAAATTAAAACTAGCTATTTAATTCTACATTCCTTAGTTTATTATTATTATTATTAGATACTTTGTAATTAATGTAGAAAGAACTTTGATATATCTGCAAGAGTGAAGATAAAATAACATGATTAGTAATAAGAATAAAGTTTAACATGGCAAGTTTGACAATATGGGTATTCCTCGATTTACAACAGAGTTCTGTACCAATGTCTCCGTCATAAATTGATTCTAACATACATCAAAGACTTTTTTAATTCTTGATATGTTTTAATATTTTCATAAATTACATTTCTATTTAACTTAGAACAGTTACACTTAAATCTTTCCTTGCCTTCTTTTTTATATTGGAATTTTCATCAATAGTATTATTTCTCTTACTGGACAGGGTTATAACAAGATAAAACAATTGTACTGAGAAATGAACACTTCAACTCTGATTAGTAAACTAATGTGTCAAAGGCTGTGATAAGTTAGAAATGGATGAATCACATTAGCGGCTATTGCATATTGCTTGCCAACTAATGGCGAGGCTGCGATGCATATACAAAAGCAATGTGATGTATGCAAGCGGCAAAGAGAACTTTTAATAATAACTTCTGGCCATTATAAGTGTGAATTCTTGTATGTCAAGTACTATCTTATTTCAGATATTCAGTCAAACAAGCTATCTGGTTTATATATATAAAAATTTTTGACAAAATTAAACCATAAATCTTGGCTTTTAATACTGTCATTATAAATCTGAATTAATTATTGCTAATAGCATATAGTTGAGGAAAAAACTGTAAAAATTTCTTGCCAGTATCTTTAATAAATACAATATATAAAACATTTACTTGCCAACAACCTCCAGGTACATACACGTACACACACTCCAAGGAACTGTCAGCTGCTCTTAAAGAAGAGTAACAATTATTGCCTTCAGAACAACTTGATCATCTCATTGAAGGCATGAACTATCAGTGTCAAGCATATATTCATGCCTCAGAAGGACATATTCTACATTAAACAGTTATTTTATACTGTTTGTGTGATCCCATCATGAGTCATTATGGGAAACATTTAGTAATCATTTTTTCTCTTGTTAGTAATGCAAATATTGATTTTTTTATTGTTTGTTTTGAGAGTATTGATGATACCCCTCCATTTTGAAGTAAACTGATTGAACATTTTACCAGTTCTATCCAATTTTTGGCCCATCTTAACTTTTGGAGAGCAGAGTATTGATTTATAAAAAGTTTTGTTGAATGATTCACTTAAATTGGGATTGTCTATATTGTCATTTCTTTCCATTCTTTGTTTTTGTTTAACTAGTAATTCAACAATTAACTCAAGATTGCAGAAGTTAGCTCAAGATAAAACATTTTAATAACTTCTGCAATCTTGGGCTATTTTTTGAATTACTAGTTACAGTTATATTAAAATTGCCTTTCTAACTTTAACCTTGGTACCATTCTTCATAGCCACTGCATTCTTAATACTTTCAATTCCAAAACCAGAAGTTTTTAATTTTCACAGCAGCAAGCTTCAGTTATGCATACTACTAATTTTCAAAATAATTATTAAAGCAATTCTGAATCTTTCTTATGAAATAATAAAATACAGTTTTGTAACAGCAAAGTCCACAAAATGATGCTAGCATCATAGTACCACAAACAATCAAAATTGTACCAGTTTTAGTATTATGATGAAAATTCATGCTAATTCTTCACAGTTTGTTTTAATTAGGTATTGTCAGGTTTTTCACTATCTGTAAGGTTTAACACACTGCACTTCTGCCAGTTTTCTTGTGATCTTCTCACCAGTTCTACTTAAATTTTTGATAAATTTCACTTTTATTTTTTTTCTGTAACTTCATTTCTTTTCAAAATTTTTTAACACAAATTGGTAATTTTATATCAGAAATTATGATCTATAAGATAGTTGATTTTTTTTGTATTTACTTAAACAATTTTTTTTAAAAAGTCCTCAATTATCCAAGATTTCAGATAAAACAGATGAAATTCTTCTGATTTTATTCAAAATAAAGCTTATTTTTTCTTATTAGACAATAAAATTTTTTAGTATTATTATTTCTGTAATATGTTTTGTATCATATAGCAATAAAATTTTATTGTATTTGTAAAATTTTTTCAACTAATGAAGCTTTCTTAGCTTAATTGGTGTCAAATTAAATCATTTTGACTGATTATATAATAATGCTGCTGTTTCTCTTGTTTCAAAACTATCATAAAAATGTACATCTGATAATAATTCTGTATACAATTTTATATTATTTGTTTTATTTTATTTATAAAACAATTTTTGTATAAAAATTTTTGAAAATAGATTTCTTTGAAGTATTTATTTATCATTATATAAATGAAATTTTCCTTCTATATTTATCTTCTATAATATGCTTTTTATACTAATTTCAGTAATTTTTTGTAGTAATAGATTGGTATTTTACGTTTTTCTACAGTATATAAAACTATATTATTATGATTATAAAGTTTAAAATACTTTTAATTATAAATTATAGTTTGTTCTAGCATTTGACCACTTATAGTGATGAATTCTTTTGGTTTGATTTATTGTCATCTAAAAGTTGTATATCTCTGGATTGAAAAAAATCAAGGTTACTATTATTGTTCTGAAAGATGGAACAAATCATACTTTGAAATAATTTATTATTGTTTAGAAATTCGTAAATGCATATTTATAAATAAATTTACAAAAAAAAAGATCAGAATTTGTTAAAAAAGGAACTATGGTAAGACCCCATTTAACACAGGGAATACATTCTAAAAAACCAAGTGCTAAATGAAATAGCGTTAAACGATGTCATCTAAACATGTAAATAATGGGAATAGGTGAAACGGGACAGTGAATAAAAAAATATACAACTTTTTTTATTTTGTAACAAAATTTAAATCAAGTCAAAATGTTACTAAATATGACATGCCTGGGAGGTAATTAATACTGTGCCCTAACAGCTATCATAATTAAATTATATATGTGCAAAAGCATATATAATTTAATTAGGAAAATATATATAAAAATATAATAAAAATTAACAGAAATTTATTGTATATTAAAATTTTTATTTTCATTCAGAAAAATTATATAAAAATACATTTTCGAATTAATTTTGACTATAAATTAGCAAAATCTAGTAAGAAATATATTTAAAAATTTTGTGGAATGAACATGCCCCTCCACACAAAATAAAATTCTTCAATGGCTTTAACTTTACTGGAGGTTTTGGATAAAAGAAGTCAAACTGGAAGACCTACAGGTCAGAACAACCAATGAATACAGTAAAAGAAAAAATTATAACTAGATAAGGTGTGAGGAAGTTAACTTGGACCTGTCCTATTTTTATTTTATTATGCACTCTATAAATATGCGATTTTATAAAATATTAACTAATTTATTTTGTAAATAATGTAAAGGAATTTAACTATTTTATTCTTATTTAAAAATTTGTGGAAAATCAATGAACAATTCTAATTTCTTCCGTAAACATTCTATCAAACCAACATGGCAGCCGATAACTAAATGTATTTAAAAATAAAAATACACACTCACCTTCCATAAAAAATAATGTAAGGAATTTAATTATTTTATTCTTATTTAAAAATCTGTGGAAAATCAATGAACAATTCTAATTTCTTCCGTAAACATCCCATCAAACCAAGATGGCAGCCGATAACTAAATGTATTTAAAAATAAAAATACACACTCACCTTCCATAAAAACAAAAGATATTAAAACCGATATCCATACTGTACAACAAACTACAAAAGTATGGTAACAAAATGATTCCATGGTAGTATTTGATGTAGATATCAACTTGGATCTGATGATCACAGCATATAATGTTCCTTGCACAACTTTCCTTCACTACGGTGAAGCCAACCTTCCATTTCCTCTTCTATACTTATCATCAATGCTATTCTTGTGAAACATCATCACCTATACTTTCTGAATATCCTAGGAAAGCACAGTTATTAGTTTTTTATAAAGATGAAGTAAAAATTAATGTATAACTGCTTTTTCCTTCTTGCACTTTGTATTTCAGGTTGTTGAACTCTTTACAAGCAATACCAATGCAGCTGAATGTTATAGCGACGCATTGTGAGAAAATCTTGAACTAAATTCATAAATATCGTTTATGTTTTGTAATAAAAATAAATAACTGAAAATAAAATTTATATAAATAACAAAAATTTGATTTATTTAATAAAATAATTAAAATATATATGCGTATATGATGTTTTTAAGTTATATTTAAAAATAATATTAAAGCATATAAATTGCAATAAATTTAACATAAAGTTTAAATAAATAAATAAATATATATATATATATAAATAAATTCGTTTTTTTTGTCGTTTCAATCTAACACTTATTCGTCACTTCTAGTGATAAGTTCCGGTTTCGTTTGTGCCAGTTTGTTATTTATTGTTAGATTATGTTTGTAGCTAATTAGTTTAAGTTAGAACTTAGTTAAAAGACCTGAGCTCAGGCAGAACTCTGGTATTTGCAGAGTCGCTAGCCGTTAGGTTTAGCTGATAAGTAGATAGTATTGCATTCGTTCTAATACACGACTTTGCAAAGGGAAGGCCAAAAAATTCTTATCCTCACCATGCTATATTTGTGCTATAGATCTGTAATTGTAAACAATGATAGGTTACTGTCTTACTAATATGCATGTCTTTTTTTGTTTTGACAGGTCCTGTTTAACAAGAGTGAAAGTAGTATTAGTATCATGCTGAACAAAACTTGAATATAAAGCCATGATATGGTTCCTTCATCTTCAAGGGAAAACTCCACAAACAATTCACAGAGAGATGTCGGCTATGTATGGCAAGGAACGTCTATCATATGAGACTGAAACTATAGAAATAAGAATTCAAATGTTATCAGATCAGCCTACAAGATGCCCCAAAAAAAGGCTGTCTAACAAGATCATATTGTCTGTTTTGAGATAGCAAAGATGTCATATTGGGAAATTATTCGCAAAAAGAGTCAACAATAACAGAGTTTGAATAACCAACATATAGACTGCACAGTTGACTTATTCATGCTAAGTTTAAGCATAATAATATTTGAAAATTATTAAGAAATTTAATCAGATAATGTAGATTAAAAAATAGTGAAAATTTTTTTATAAAAACTTGGGTTGACAGCATGCACGAAATTTGACACTATCAGATAAGCACGACACCACTGCAGGATTAATAAAAAAGCTTTTTTATATCCATGCTAGGATTTACTAAAATCAGTACAAAGATTTAATCATTAATTTCCAATTATTTCTAGTTTAATTTGTAATGCTAGAATTATTTGGCTGACATTGGTTATTCTTTGAATTTTAAATTCCTAGTAAGTTTTTCACTTCATATAAATTCAATCCTATTAACAACACAGAAATTGATCTTAATTGCAATATATTACCTGATTAAATAGATGCAAACTATAAAGACTGTATTGTATTTAAAGGACATTTCATATATTTTGAATTTGTAACTTTATAATGAAAATATTTATTTTGAAATTAAATAAAAATGGCTTTTAGTTTTAAAGATGGATTTTTAGAATAATTTTTCAAATGGAATTACTGTATTCATATACAGAAATTTTCATTTAAAAATATACAATAGAACCTTGATATCTTGAATCTCACAGGAACAAAAAAATTTGACAAAGTTTTCGAGATATCGAGGTTCAATTTTAAATAAAGATTTTTATGTCAAATACATACCGTAGTTTTCAACACTATGTAAGACACTCTTTTTTTCCATGAAAATTAGTATCTAAATTCTCCTGCACCTTATAAACCAAAGTTTGAAAATATCACTGAACAAACACAATCACATTGACAAAAATCTATCAACAATTAGAAGTGAAACTTAGAAAACAAAACTATTATATGAATGTTCAGTATTCGGAGTATGCACAAAAAAGTTCCTGTTCCAGTTATTGGTAGCACAATTACGTTCTTGTTCAATTACGTTCAATTAAATTAAATTTAAATCCTTTGTTTAGACTCCGAAAGCTAAGGAAAATTTGTAAGTACTTTTAATTTTTCTAGCACAAAAATTATAAATTAATTCGAGATAGCGAGGGTTTTGAAGAAAATACTTTGAGATAACTATTGAAATTATATTGATTTAATGCCGAAAGTGCATGGAAAAAGTTTTTTTTTCATGTATCAAGAGATCGAGATAAAGAGGTTCGAGATAACAAGGTTACACTGTATTTGTCAAATTATTATTTTTTTTGGATACAGATTAATTTGTTTAAAATTTTATTTGTATTAATTGAAAATATTTTAAATATTAATTTTAAAAAATATAGAATTATTAATTTTAATATATGAATGTAAGTAAATTCATTCAATTTTGTAAAGTTGATTGTAGATTTTCAAATATCCCATAAATATAAATACAAAAGTTTTTATATTTAACAACACAACTACTACAAAATTACTATTCATTTTTTATTACATATAAACTTGTAAAATATTTTGTATCTAGAAATATTGAAATATTTTTGTACTAGACTGTATTTTCTTAGAAATGCTTTCTATTTATTATGTTGCAAATGATAAAATGTTTCATTTTTTGTTGTTAATTTAATCAAATAATTCCAAAAGTTTTCATCATAAAACATAATTGCTACAAGTTATAAACTTACATTCATTTTAATATTACATTTAAATTATTTTTACATAAATTTAATATAAATCATCTTTTATTCATTAAAATTTTAATAGCCAAGCAGTGACATTAACAATTAAATATTTAATAAACATTAATATAACTAAATATAAAAAATATACTATCTTCTCTATATAAAACTAATTAAATTACCCAACTTTATCCCAATAAATTTATATATTTTTCGAGTATTATTTTTAATTTTAACAAAAATACTATTTCTCATTATTAAATATTTCAATTTTTTATCAACAATGGTTGAAAATATAGTTTATGATTATATTTATCAGGAATTAAAGCTAAAAGAGTCATATGTAAAATTATAGCTGTTAAACCCCATATTCGGTACTTTCCACCCAAAAATACTGGAAGTGAGTAACTTTTCCCAGTAGAAAACTGAGTAGAATGCCAATTGTTTGGATTGCAGAGTGTCTCAATGGATACTGTAAATATTTCCTCTACTTCTTGTTGATTTATGTTAAGTGCATTATAATGGAAGTCTTCAAGATAACCAAGTACAGGTGTAACAATTATATCTCCATTTCGAGATGGCACAGAATTCATTTTTCCCCAAACTACAATTTTATCAGAAGGAAAACCAAGCTCTTCTTCTGTTTCTCTCATAGCTGTATGAATTATGTCTATATCATCTCTTTCTTGGAGACCTCCTGGAAAACTAATTTCTCCACGATGTTTTGTTAGTGATGATGATCTCAAAGTAAACAGGATAGAAGGGCTTCCTGATACTAAGCACAATGGAATTAAAACTCCAGCCTTTTTATCGGTAGAAGCTTTTAAACCTCTTGAGGGAAGAATATTTTTTAAACGATTTATACACTGTTGTTTATTCTCCTCAGAAAATATCTTTGTTGTTATGGAGTTTGCAACAACTCTGGTATGAGAATGAAAATTTCTTGCCAACATCCAAGGAATTTTCTGAGAATAAATTTAATTTTAATATAAATATTCCCAGTTAAATAAACAAAAATAAATTATTTTGTGTTTTTAAATAAGTATAATAATTTTTTATATTATCTGAAACCATTAAATTAACTTAATATAAAATTTTATGATATTTAATTAATAATAATCATAAATATTATTTGGATATTTACATGAAATATAAAGTTGGGTATTTTAATAATTTAACAGAGAAGAAATTTTTATTACAGAATTATAACTGACAATTTTGTTAAAATTCTACAACTTGTAACAATATCAAAATAAATTTTTAATTGCTAACAACAGCACAGTAAATTAAGACAAACTATAAAAAAAATTATATAAAGTTTTTTACCTTTGATTGTAAGTAGAAAGAGCCTCCTTTACTTTTATCATTGACTGAAAACAAATGTTCATAATTCTTTTGCAAAACTTCAGGATCAATTTTGTCATTTACATTTAATATGTCTTTAGCTTCCTATTTCAAAATAAATTATCAAATTAATGGTGAATTTATCATAAAAGTCCCAATACATATCTATATTTTAGATCAGCAGTCAACAACCTCCTCTTATGATATATCAAAAAATGTGAAAGGCCAGCATTTGACATGTCACTACAGTTGATCACTATTAAAAATTACTAACTCATTACTTTATTTAGATGCACATTACCATAACTAAAATTTGATATGAGATGCACAGTGGTAATGGAACTTAAATTCCTGCTGACATTAATATTTTCTCACATCACCTCAACAAGTTAAAAATTTTTTGATTAATATGATGATTTTGTCAATTAGATTTTCAAAAATTTTACTCTAGCTATCAAATTTGCCAAATTATAAGCAATCTTCCCAAAACACAATAAATAAAGAACTTCAATGAATTAAATGATTTTGTTTGTTTATTGAGTATTGTTGGAAGATTGTTTACAATTCACGTACGTACGTGCGTGCGTGCGTGCGTGTGTGTGTGTGTGCGCGCGTATGTGCCCATCAAATCTTAAACAATAAATAATATAGTGAAATCTTTCTATAGCAATATTGCATAGACTGAGAAGAAATATGTTGTAAAGAGAGAGCGTTATATATGTTATAGCGTTATAGAGAGTCAAAAAGCTTAAATATATTTAAGCATTTTAAACTTAATTTGCTTGGTTATACAATACATTCAGTATTGGCTTCATTTGCAATTGCATTTTCACAAGTAAATGTTTAGTAGAAGAAACATTAATTATACTAAAAGTATTTACATACACTGCAATGGAAAAATTAGAACCTAAAAATGTACAATAATGATCACTTGTGTGAATTATTTTAATGGAAAAAAAATTAGATATTTTTGTTTGAATACTGAAACATGATTCTGTGTATATCACAGAAATGCATTAATCATTCATTGCTGGTTTTGGAATCATTAATACTTAATACAGAAGCAAATTTCCTAGCTTGTTTACATAATCATCAATCCATTCGTGGGTAAATTTAATACATGTTTTTCTCAGAACCATTTTATACTGATCACATCAATATCTTTGTAGCACACAATTTTCATTCTTTTCCTCTCTGGATTAAATTCATTGGAATTTAATCCAGAGAGGAAAAGATGATTCTTTTTCTTTTCTTTAGAAATGTTGTGATCACAGATTGTGGAAATATAATTTCTTTTCAAAATTTCTACTTGCTTCATTCCTGCATTTATATCTTTAAGAAAAATTTAATATTATTAAAGAGAAATTTGTCTTCATGGCACCATTTTTTTTCTATCTCTCTCAACATTCTAAACATTGTTGTAGATAATAAAATCAGTTTTTTGCATCATGATTCCATAGTCCAAAATTCCTCAAATAAATTTGTATTACAATCCAGTAAATTTTTTTCTGTTATATACTTACTTATCTCACTGGAGTAATAATTTAAAAAATAAAAATTAAAAATAATTTAAAAAAAAAAAGGTTTTTCAAAGTTGCAATAATTATGTGGTAACACTGTGCAAAGTATTTCATGAAATTCACACAGAAAATCCTGTAATTATAGCTCCCAACACTAAAACTCCTTTCATCCTCCACCCAGAAAACTGGATCCAAAAATCCTGAAATTCAAAATTTTTCTTTCATCTGGCAATAGGGATTCTTAACTCATATTGCATTATGTGAATACAAATGATTAGAATAAGAAGCAGAAAAAATGTTTTGACAAGAAAAGAGGATGGAGAGATGTATGTATGTTTGGCAAAGCACCTATATGACTAAACATGTCTTTCGACATTCTTTGTTCATCTGTACAGAAGATTATTGCTGTAAAGAATATTCTTTAATATAAAAGGGTATTCAACACAAGTAAATGTAAATCTGATGGAATCTTTAAAAAAGGTTGTTGTAGAGAGATTTATCATTATATTGGACATCATTCTTGAGATGTTTTACTATAAACATAAATAAGATATATATTTTTAAATAAGTGATAATATCTTAATAAAGAATATTCTAAGACTACTATCTGTCTTGAAACAATATGACAGTCACAAGTTCTTTTAGCAGAAAAATACAAGTGTAATTTAACATAAAACACTAATAAAACATAACTTAGAAGTAGTTTCAACTGTCTTGTAACCCAGCCAAAAGTACTTCTAAGTTATGTTTTATTGGTGCTTTATGTTAAACTTAATTTTTCTGCTAAAAGAGCTTGTGACTATATTGTATTTTAAGTATATTTAAAATAGGAATAAATGACTTTGTTGGTTGTCATTACTCATAATGACATAAAAAGAATTTCAATCATTCAATTTTAATGAGTATTTTAGCCAGTAAAAGAGTATTTCTATAAAAAAAAATTTATTTATAGAAACATGTATCATTCTATAATTGCACAAAGATATAAGAATGATTTATGATTTTATCATAAAAAAAATATTTTGCATTCAAAATGAATGGAATATATTAAAGACAATACATAAATAAAAATGATTATATTAAAAAGATAAAAGGATTGTATTCTGTAATTTAGTGTGGAGATGCCCGATATCAGTTAACATCAAAATATATAATTATTATTCAAAAATTTGATATTACTACTTGTAAACAAAAATTTAGTTGTAAGACATTAAATTAACTGGTAAACATCATCTCCCCAAGTAAGGGGACGATGCACGGGTAAATTATGTGACAGACATTGTATACCAGAGAAAGGGAACCATAAGAAGTGATAAACATTATAACATGAAGTGAAGGGACTCTGGTCGTCAATCACCTACAACAAAAATATACACGTCAGTTCAACACCGTATATGTGCAGGTGTTGCAATCATCTGAAGCTATATACAATCTGCGTTTATTTGGAAATAGAAGAAAAATGAGTTAGGTTGTCTCGGAGACCTTCGGCTGGGAATAGGTTGAAGAGGTCAAATTCGGACCTGGGAGAAAGGAAATTCTTTGAAGATAGTCGAGTCCCAATCGCAGAAGGAAAAGGTTGCCTCTTAACTTGCCAAGCAGTCGAGTCTTAACAGCCAAAGGAGTAAGTCACCTCCCTACCCAACCAAAAAGTCGAGTTGCGACTGCAGAATGAGTCAGTCGCAAAGAGGTTGAGTTCCAGCTACCAAAGAAATCAGTCACCTCCTACCAGTGCTAAAGTCATTAGGAAAAACCATCCATAACGGACTAATGAGGAACCAACGCCAGCAAGAAAGACGGCTGGCGACGGTTCCTCATTAGTCCGTTATGGTCCTAATCGTTGATTGGTTCCTTGTCATTATTACTCCTGAAATAATGACAAGGAATCAATCAACAATTAGTGAAAGAACTGTTAAACTGTGGTATAATGAAAGTGAATTCCTACTACTGATCCAAAAATCCACACAGAGAGAAGCAGAGTATCCCCCTGTTTTTTTTGAAGACGAATGAACTAAGGTATTTATCGTCCTCAGATGATTTCATCTGTTTGTTAATTGTGTAAAGAGCACTCTCTCGCACAATAAATATTGGCTAAAGTTATAGTCTGAGTTAGTTTGTTTCGGAACACTCCGTCATTCTCTTGTCCAGCCTATGTAAAGCCCATCACCATTCAAAAGGCTAAGTCCTGAGATGTCAACTAAATTTGAAGATGAATGAACTAAGGTATTTATCCTCCTCAGATGATTTCATCTGTTTGTTAATTGTGTAAAGAGCTCTCTCTCGCACAATAAATATGTTAATATTGGCTAAAGTTGTAGTCTGAGTTAGTTTGTTTCAGAACACTCCGTCATTCTCCCGTCCAGCCTATGTAAAGCCCATCACCATTCAAAAGGCTAAGTCCTGAGACGTCAACTAAATCCTGTAACATACCACCCAGGGTCTCACATTAGTAAAGGAAATTGAAAAATAAAATGAGAATAAGAAAGCTAGACGAAAATTTCTTACCAGATGAAGTACGACAAACTACAAGAGAAAATGAGATATGATCTAATGCATATGTCAACTAAATCCTGTAACATACCACCCAGGGTCTCACATTAGCAAAGGAAATTGAAAAATAAAATGAGAATAAGAAAGCTAGACGAAGATTTCTTACCAGATGAAGTACGACAAACTACAAGAGAAAATGAGATATGATCTAATGCATAATCATATATGTATTCTGGTGAATAAATATTAAATAAATACTAGTGAATTAAAATAAATCAACTGTAGTCACCCAAATCAAACTGGTGAATTATAGGCTGTCAACCACTGTTCTAGGTATTTCATACTTGCAATGTCATTCCTGTTTTTGCATTGACTGCTGCTCTGGCAGCACCAGCTCTGCCACCTCCAGCTTTTTCTGCTGCTGCTTGACTTGCTAAAAATTGAAAAATAGATATAAATTTATAATAGAGAAGTCAATTTAAAAAATTTTAAATTATTATATATTATATCAAAAATAAATTTAATATTCATCAATTAATCAAAAAGTTTGATTATTAAATTAAACTTTTAAGTCTAAATTCAAAGGATAACCAAATAGATTCTAATACTGCCTGAAAACCCTTGATTTTAACAGATTTTTAATAATTTTAAATATTTTGGATTAATGTTAGTGCCATCTATGAATTAATAATTCAACTGTAATTTTTAATTAATTTATCTGAAGAAAAAACTTGCCTCAGCCAGGGATTGAATTTTGAAATTGAATCTTCAGGTTACTTACTATCTTGATATTATTACTACTAGACCATTAAGGCCAATTTATTTATTTCTTAATTCAGAGATGATGGCTAACATTAGTCCAAATTATTTAAAATTATTAAAATTCTGTTATAATCAAGGATTTTAGGCAGTATTGAGGTCAATTTGCTTATTAAACCTTCAGTTTAGGGCTTAAAAATTTATGTTAATACAGATAGGCCTCGATTAGCATGACTTCGAATAGCGCGAATTCGATTAGTGCGACTTAAAAAATTGATACCATTATTCGGTTAGTGCGAGAAAAGATTCGATTAGTGTGAGTTGTAAACACAGATCAGTCTTACTAACAAAGCTCCTTTTATGATGTCAATTAACAAATTACCGTTAATTTTCGGTTAGTAAAACCGGACGAGGAGCAGTCCAAGAACGGTCACACGATTTTGAAGGGGTGAAACATCAGAAAGATGGGCTTTTTGCCGTTAACTGTTTAACATTACTGTACTATTATTTAGCTTTGCTATAGTATACATACAGTAGAGTACAGAATTTTCTCTTTTAAAAAGTATCGAAATGGATAAAAGGAAGAACACTTTTGATGATAAAACAGGAAACGAAAAAAAGAGAAGTGATTACGCTACAGCAAAAAATGGATGTGATTGAGCGACATAAAAGCATTCTTTGTTAAATTTTTTTAAATAAGGATATCTTTACAAATTTATTTGCCTATTATATTGCTGTACTACCGATATTATTTATTTTCTTTTGTTTATTATCTGATTTCTTTATTTAAAATAAAACTTGTGAAAAAAATTTGTTTTTGTTATCTTTTGGTGTCGTATTCTGCTAATAAACAAATAGAAAACTTGTTAAAAATTTCTCATTGGTTCATTAACTTCGCTTATTAATGCTATCTGGAACTAATTTACTGATTCAATAAAGTTGCAATGCTTAATTGCAAATCGGCCTATTCACTCAATTCTCGACCCAGAATTGGCGGCCAGGCGGCGCTCAACTTCCGCTTTCGATTCGCTATTTTAGTTTTGATTTGGCGGTTGGTTTGATGATGATATGAGACGCAATTCCTGGTAAGTTATTAATTTAGATGATGAACAATGATGTAAAATATGAAAATAAATATTTCTTAAACAGTTAGTGTTAAGTTTATTGTGGTTATTCATCGTGAAACTTAGCTAATGGCCGGAATCTCACAAAGCAAGAACCAATTACCATATTTTCCATAGAGTTAATACTTCGATTAGTGCGAATTCGATTAGCGCGAGAAATTCGTGGAACCAATTATTCGCGCTAATCGAGGCCCACCTGTATATGATTGTGATGGTCAAATTTTGCCTGGTAAGTACTATAGAGGACCTATGCTAAATAAGCCTGATCAAGAAGATTTCTATCAACATAGTTCTGATGTCTATGATTGAAAAAATTCTAAATTAATAAAAAATATTATATGAAGAATCAACCTGGCAGATAGCCTCAATGATCTAGAAATTATGACCCAAACGTCCCTGGTTTGATCTTGGGTTGAAGCAAGATTTTTCTTCAAATAAATTAATTAAAAATTTTAATTCAATTATTAATTTATATCTTAATTCAGAGATAGTGCTAACACTAATCCAAATTATTATAAATTATTAAAATTCCATTATAATTAAGGGTTTTTAGACAGTATTAGAATCTGTTTAGTTTGATTATTTTTATGTATTAGAAAATAGGTGCATATTGATAAAATAAATCTCATCAGAATTACAAATAAACAATTATATCTAGAAAAAAATCTACAGTAATATGAAAGAATTACTTATTAAACTTAATATAAACTGACAACTACAAATAGAAATGTTGAAAAAATTCTCCAGTAAGAATTTGGATCAAAAAAATATAAATAGCTAACAATAAACTATTTATGATTACATTACAGCTGATTTTATTTGAAATCACAACAAGCACTT